>JABSTT010002947.1:0-34018 GCA_013339685.2 Hyalomma asiaticum
TATGAGTGCCCGCAAATACTGGTCTAATGCAGGACGAACTTCGTCGATGTCAGGCGGTAGGCGAACAGACTCCAGCTCGTCGAGGCGCTGACAAGTGGTAACGACGTCAGCGACGGTAGTCGGATTCTTGGCGGCGAGCGAATTGAAGGCGACGGGTCCAATGCTTTTTAGGATGTGGCGCACCCTGTCCGATTCCGACAATGAGGAATTGACACGTCGACAGAGCGCGAGGACATCCTCGATGTACGATGTATAGGACTCACCCAGGTGTTGCTTGCGAGCTTCGAGACTCTTCTTGGCCAGAGTCGACCGGACGGCCGCTGTGCCGAACACCTGGCGAAGCTGCTGTTTGAAGCGGTCCCAGTCAGTGAAATCAACCTCGTGGTTGTAAAAGCACGTCTTCACCACACCGGTGAGGTAGAAGGAGACATGGCCGAGCTTGAGAGGATTATCCCACCGATTCGCGGAACTTACTCTCTCGTAATCGTCGAGCCAGTCTTCGACA
This sequence comes from Hyalomma asiaticum, assembly GCA_013339685.2. NCBI lineage: Eukaryota > Metazoa > Arthropoda > Arachnida > Ixodida > Ixodidae > Hyalomma > Hyalomma asiaticum. The sequence continues at coordinate 506 of JABSTT010002947.1, forward strand.
TCCTCGCCTCGCATACCAGCGAAGAGATGGGGGTCGCGGTGGTGGCTGTTGATAATCAAGGAGGGAAGGGCTTGCGATCGCGGGGCGGCGGCCGGAAAGGCACCGGGCTGCTGGTCCTGCGACATAGTGGCTGACAGCGGGCACAAGCGGCGACCGGAACGAAGCTCCAGCGAGAAGACTTTGCGAGTGGAGGACAGGGGATCGTAGATTCACTTCCACCACGTATGAGGCCTCGGTTTGGATGACGTTTATTCTCAGTAGCTCGGCAGGTCGCTCGATGATGCCAACGCACTGGGCGCAAAACATTATGATGATGATCACCCACCAGCGATGAAGAAGATACGCAGAACGCATGGTGATGATGATAAAATACAGATGATGAAGACGTGCTTAATAAACGCCCACACTAAATATAAATAATTGAAGCTCAACCGAAACTTCCATCCGCCTCAATAAAATATTGAGTGATCCCTGGAAAAACTGCACGGAACCGTTCTCTTTGAACTCCATGATCTGCCCAATGTAGGACAGCCAGAGTTATCGTCCACTTATTCCGGCACCTGCCATTGCTTCAGTCTTGCTGGATCAGGTCGATTTTACTATTCTGCTTACAATTCCTGTCAGTGGCGAATATCCCTCAGGTGGTCCCTTCCAGTGATGCTCGACTGACTACGCTATTTCAATTGACTACACCACACTATACGCCATCATTCCGGCTCGCTCGGCCATTTCTGTCGCCTACATCAGACTTTCGCCTGCCTTACTATCGCCTATTCTACAGTAACTACTCTCTGATTGTTGAAGTAACTTTGTCTCCCAAGTTGTCGCCGACATCATGCGAATGTGTCCTTAAAGATGCGTAAGTGACAAACGTACAAAAGTAAAGTGGCTGATCCCTCTTTAAGAGGAATCGGTATGAAACAAAACGGGGATGTGTCTTCGCATAAGCAATTGTATATTTATTGTATATCAGGGGGAAGTTGCGTATTTCTATCCCTGTTTCGCTGATACGGCACATCTTCACGTGGATGAACCCACGTACACGCATCGCCTCCATAATATTCGTGACGAAACCCCTGTCCTTGCGGCAACTAAAGTAGTCTACGTAATAACTGGAAACAGTCCATATTTGCGTAAATGCCGGGCGACAAACGCATCAGTCATGCTTGCTTGCACCACGTTGACCCGCCAACGTCGTTGCTAACTTCGGGCGCTTATCGCAGCAGTTTGTCGCCTGCTTGCCATTGCGGTCGCACAGTGGGCCGCGACTAGGGTGCCTCGACACACACTACTGTGTGCAGGGCGCTGACAACCAATGGCCGCTGCCACGCCATCTCGAAACAAATCGCGCGGTTTTGCAGACTGCTTGGTGCCCGTGCTCCTTTCGGGGCCCAGACGCACGCCTCAACGTCTTTATGAACGCCAGCGCAGCTGTGTCGAAGTGGCGGGGGGGGGGGGGAGGGGGTGTTGTCACCACTCTGTAGAAAGTAGCGTGCATAGAGGCACCTTAGGCCATGGCCACACGGAAACACGAGGCACGATGAAAAGGGACCGGCGCCGCGGCGCCGCACACGCGCTTCGAGGCGCGCTTTGGAAACTTCCTAGAGCAGTGCGCCATCCAGGAGAGGCGAAACCGCGAGAGCATATAGTAATTCACTAGGCATCCGCTAGATGACGGCACGATTCCACGCACGTACCAAAGAACGCTGCGCGCTTTAAGGCAGAGTGAAGCAAGCGATCAGAAAAGGCATCAGCTGCGTTCGTACAGCTTCGAGCTTTTGCGCCGATAGCTCAGTGGTAGAGAACCGGCCACATTTGATCGTGGAGCGGGGGCCGTGACTTCGATTCCCATCGCTTCTTGGGAAATGTTTCTCCGATTACGGAGACAGAAGTTCGGCATGCCCTATTTTCCCTTAAAACTACATCTTCCCCGGGTATCGATAATGTAACTAATAAATTACTTCGAAATCTTGACGATAAATCGATATCCGCCCTTACAGCATACTATAACAACTGCTTCAATAACAGTTCCCTTCCGTGTTCAATGAAAACCGCTAAGGTAATCTTTATTCCCACACTTAATAAGCCCTCAGACATAGCTAACCTTAGACCTAGCCCCGCCACGGTGGTCTAGTGGCTAAGGTACTCGGCTGCTGATCCGAGGGTCGCGGCATCGAATCCCGGCCGCGGCGGCTGCATTTCGATGGAGGCGAAATGTTGAGGCCCGTGTGCTGTGCGATGTCAGTGCACGTTAAAGAACCCCAGGTGGTCTAAATTTCCGGATCCCTCCACTACGGCGTCTCTTATAATCAGAACTGGTTTTGGGACGTAAAACCCCACAAAACAACAAAACAACAACAACCTTAGACCTATTTTTTTAACGTCGTGTTTGGGCAAAACTCTCGAACATATCATCCTTAATCGCTTAGTCAAATACACAGAAGACAATTGGTTATTCCCGCTAGAGATGATTGGCTTTCGCCAGTCGCTCTCTTGCCAGGAGGCCATGCTAAGACTCAAGCATGACATCCTTACTCCTACCGGTAGACACCCAAACCGTCTTAGGACTCGACCTTCGGAGTGCTTTCAACAGCCTGGATCACGGATCTATCTTACGTGAACTAAATAAGATTAACTGTGGCAAGAAAATGTATAACTACATCCGCGCATTTCTCGCCAATCGCACGGCTATCATTAGTCTCAATGACCAAACTTCTCCCCCAATCATCCTAGGTAGCTACGGCACACCTCAGGGATCTGTGCTCTCGCCATTCCTGTTTAACCTAGCTATGCGGTCTATTTGTGAGACGCTGTCCCAAATACCGGATGTACAGCATTCCTTATATGCGGACGACATAACCATATGGATGAAAAGTGGCTCCGATGGTTACATTCAAGATACCTTGCAAGAGGCCGCAGATGCCGTGGCTACGAGAGCTGGGTTAATGAACCTCGAGTGCTCACCAGATAAATCTGAGCTATTACTCCTCTCAGCTAATAAACGCGAAAGACCCATCATTCAGATTAACCTTGGTGGTAAGCAAGTTCCCTGTCGTAGACAAAATCCGTGTACTAGGCATGTATATTCAGTCTAACAGGCTAAATACATACACACTTCAAACGGTTACCGCCAGCGTAGACAACACAACCCGGCTTATCGGAAGAGTGTCCAATAAGCACGGTGGTCTTCGCGAAGCAGATTTATTAAGACCGGTACAGGTATTTTCCATAAGCAAAAATCACATTCTCCCTCCCTTATCTCCAACTAACCAGACCTGAAGAAGATAAAGTTAATACATTAACACGCAAGCTCTACAAGTATTCCCTTGGAGTGCCGAGTACAGCCTCTACTGAGAGACTTTTGGCTACAGGCGCCCTGAATACATTTAGTGAGCTCGCAGAAGCCCACCTGACTGCTCAGTACCAGCGCTTGTCGAACACCTACACTGGCAAGCGCATTCTAAGCTCCCTAAATATTGCACCAGCACCGATGACGAAGGAAACATTTAATATTCCTTACCACATCCATGAGAATTTTGATATCCCTCCTCTGCCTAAAAATATGCATCCTGTTCATCACGAGCATAGAAGACAACACCGAGCTAAAGCACTTCAGAAAAAACTTCTCCAATTGCAAGGACGTGCTCTATGTCGATGCCGCAGAGTACCCGTGCGCAAAGAAATTCGCGATATCAGTTGTTGACTCTACTGGCAGTGTTGCAACGGCAGCATCCATTCAAGCCTCGTCTTCGGAGGAGGCGCAAGAGGCGGCGGTGGCACTTGCCACGACAATACCCAATTCGTTTTTCATTATAAGTGGCTCGAAAACTGCTATACACAACTTCGGAGCGGGTAGGGTTTGCAGGGCAGCCCTAGCCATTCTGTCCCATAATCCGCCATCCCACCTCTTTAGCTTACTGTGGACACCTGCCCACGCAGGCCTTATCGGCAATGAAGCGGCCCACGCAAGTCCTCGAGCTCTTACTATCCGACCTCTTACTATCCGAGCTAGGGGACGGTTCAGAAGCCAGTAATCTCCCTCCACCTTTTACCTGCACAGAAAGGTTGCTTACATATCACGACATTTGCGGGCATTACCGCCTTGGTCGCCAAACCCTCCCACCTTTAATGCGTCGGTCCTCACGCATGCGCGAGGTTCTTTGGCGTAGACTACGAACTCGCTCATTTCTCTCCCCTGCCTTACGTCACAAAATTTACCCGGGAAAGTACCCTAGTTCAGCTTGCAAGTTCTGTTGCGTCAACAGAGCGGACCTAAACCACATTATGTGGCAGTGCAAGAGCCATTCCCCTCCCCCAAACCTTCGTAATCGTTTACGTAGTCAGGAGCTGTGGGAGGCTGCCATGCGCAGCTATGACACTACACTTCAGGAGGCTATCCTGAGGTGGGCTGAGGTGGTGGAGGAGGCCTACCGTGAGTAGGATCCCTCGCCTTTTTCTCGCAACCCCTTTCCCTTAATATGGAATAAATATAGTTTTCTCTCTCTCTCTCTGCGCATTTTAGATGCGAAGCAGCTTATGGTCGAGCCTGTTCCGTCCCTGCGCCGTCCACACCCCCACTGCGCATGCGCAACAGCTGGCCCAAGCTGGCAAGGAACGAGAACGCGCCCTCTGCCGTGACAGACAATGCTCACGCAGGCAGCGCCTGCTCGCTCCCCCCTTTCTCTCCTCTAGGAGTCCTCTACTCTACGGAGCGGCGTCCGCGTCCCGCGTACGACAGCCCCACAGCAGATGCGCGTCCCCTCATTTTGTCTCTCCTCTCCTAAGCTCCCCCTTTCTCTCCTCTAGGAATCCTCTACTCTACGGAGCGGCGCGCACGACAGGTGGCGCGACAGCGGCATACTTCGCTAGAGGCGCCATGGTAGCTCCGCGGTATGAAAATGACGGAGCGAGCGCACCTCATCCTCTCTCCTGTCCAACGCCGCGATGAGCGCTCGGGTCGATGTCGCGAAAAATCACGCCATCTCCCGCTCAAGCTAACCATCTCCCCGCTTCTTCGCATCCGCACATGGTTCTCTTTAGCTGGAGATTGTGTATTTTTTGTTTACAGTTCTTGCATGCAAATTTCACTGCGTCATGACGTAGGGGTACCGTGGTAGACCTTGGTATAAAACACTTTCATGTTAAAAACTCTCACCGATTGCGCGGCGCATATAATAGAACGTGGCCATTCGAGTGCAAATGTATGACTAACATGGCAGATATGTCAATATGGATTATATCTATTTTCATCCTAGATCAAGAGAGGGTGCAAAACCTTGTATATTCGTCCTGTCCTGACCATGAATTGTATATCGTGAACAGAACTGCCGACCTCGAAGATTTTTATGCCTAATTATTGTGCAGCACAGCTAAGGCGTGGTTCTTGTATGTGTATAGTATTACAGAGGCGCTGCGAATACCGCTTAGCGGAATTTGCGGCTCTTCTCTAAGACATCATCTCTTGTACCCATATGATTACCACATGTAAACCTGTGCACGTTGCAGCAACCACGTACTTCTAAGCATCTATTGCGCTATACGTTTATCCTAATTTTACAGCAAAATAAGTGATATGAAAGGCGCACTACCTGTCACGCTCATTTCTCTTCTATATAACATTTCCCATGTCCTCCGAACTTTGTAGGTTCCGGGTTCAGGGTTTGTTGTAGGTTCAGAGTAAAGCTGAAGCTCTTGCGCTCTAAAGGGGAACCATATCCATAGTTGACAGTATAAATTGAATTTGTTGTATCTCCGATTTTTGTAAAGAGATTGCATTCTAAATGTAATCATAATTTCTAAGGAGGAGATAAAGTACCTTAGAGTTGTATTATAATGTGAACCAATGCACTGCATATAATGAAGGCGCATACCGCTGCCTAAGCGTGGGTCTTCATCAAATATGAGGTAAAAATGCGATTTCAGTTTCCCATGAAATCAAATCTCTTGCATCTGTGCGATTTTACGGATCTCTGTGATTTTATGGATTTCCGAACGTTCAGAATACGCCCATAATCTCTGTGGCAGAGAGAGCATATGTACGGTGCAATACTACGCTCACTACTACTGCACCAGGCGCAAGGTACAAGCACACATGCAAATTATGTGACCAGGAGTTGGTGATCGCCCTTAAATTCTTGTTTTTTGCTTGAGAAATCCCATGATAAAAAAAAAAGATAGAAGTACTGCATCTTATGTAGCGTCAAGCATTTCTGTTCTGTTACCTCTCTAGATTTGCCACAGTACAACGAAGTAAAAGGTGACATGTCATCAAGAATATGTGAACATCCCTGTTGAGTTCGATGATGATGACGCCTTCAGAAGAAGTTGATTGCGTGCAGTAATTATTTTTGTCGGCATGTACGTCAAGGCGAATGCGTTTAGCAGCAAGAATGTTCGTCTTGACTTTGCCGCAACAAAAAACCACAAGAACTAGTCATAGAAAATATACCTCTTGGAAATAGCGAACACGTTATGCGAATGTCGAGAAATCTATGAATCACTTATCAAGCCGTTCAAACTTCAACAGTGAATTTTTTTAATGCCATCCCTTTAATGTTCTTGTGTAACGCGCACTTCTGAGCGGTTCACTATAAGCGACGTAATCATCTGGATGTGTTCTGCAGCTGCAAATAGGAATGCTTCCAATGAGAACTAACGCGTCGGGAGCTATTCTTCTTCCCTATATTAAGTAAATAGACAAATAGCTCGAAAAGAATGCTTCCTCTGTGAACGTTGACTTGAGCGAGATTCAAGAAGTCATTATTTACTTACCTTCACCTCATGTGCATCTTATATCGAGGCCGAAAAGGTCTGCTCTGCAGTTCTACAATAAGTTCTTTCGACATTATTGATTGCTCTAAAGGAAATGCGGAGGGTGCTGAAAAGGACGTTGCTACTTTAAAGTAATAAAGCTGAAGTGCTATTGTCCCAAAAGATGCGGCGTCAGCGTAGGTGCCGGCCGCTGAAATAGTCATTTCAAACTGCTACCTTTTCCTGAGCTGCCCGCCATTGCAATCCCCCGCTACTGCGCAGAAGCTTTGATGAACAAGATTGAATTTCTCAAGACAAAAACCGTCAAACATGGTAAATTATGACTTAACTAAAACGCGCATAGATGATAGCTCGGACGTGTAATTGAATGCAAGAGACAACAATTCTGACTGAGGAAACACGACTAATTTCTTCTTTGTAAAGATAGGACGCTAATTTTAATAAATGGTTTAATTTTATTTAAAGGGACCTTCCACTGTTAAACGCGACACTTATGTGTTCTGGAACGCGCTTTAAGGTTTTCCATATCCATCACGCCCCGCCACGGTGGTCTAGTGGCTATGGTACTCGGCTGCTGATCCGAGGGTCGCGGAATCGAATCCCGTCAGCGGCGGCTGCATTTCGATGAAGGCAAAATGTTGAGGCCCGTGTGCTGTGCGATGTCAGTGCACGTTAAAGAACCCCAGGTGGTCAAAATTCTCGGAGCCCTCCACTACAGCGTCTCTCATAATCAGAGCTGGTTTTGGGACGTTAAACCCCGCATAACAACATAACATGTCCACCACGACGCGAAGGTTAGCCTGAAGATGCTTCGATTCAAATTTCGGGAGAGGGGGCGAGAGACCAGGCAAACATGTACGGTCGTGCCTGTGAATCTTCATTCTTAGTGCCGGTTAAAGCATGTTGGCTTGTCAAAGTTGCAGTGAGCCGAGAAATTTTGATGTTTCAATAAAACTTTGCGGCAATCTTATTAGTCAAGGTGCCGACATCACGCAATGCTTCTGCCACGTAATTTGTTTGGAAGTCAGCTGTCGTCTGACAGTTTTACACGCATACAATAGCTCCAGCTTCACGGAAGCCCGCCCCGCCACGGTGGTCTAGTGATTATGGTACTCGGCTGCTCACGCGAAGATCGCGGGATCGAATCCCAGCCGCGGCGGCTGCATTTCCATGGAGGGGAAATGTTGAAGCCCGTGTGCCGTGCATTGTCAGTGTGCGTTAAAGAACCACAAATGGTCGAATTTTCCGGAGACCTCCACTACGGCGTCTCTCATAATCAGAGCTGGTTTTGGGACGTTAAACCTTACAATTCCGTTCGTGCAGGCCCTATATAATTCATGTGGTGCACGAGGGCAGATTGAACGTACCGCGCCGAACGGTTTCCACTGTTGATTTACACTTAGGAAGAATAATAATCGTAAATGAAGTGCGAATACGACGATTTAGTCAGGAACATAGCGTAGAACTCACGCCACCAGAAAAGCAAGCGCCGCCTAACGCCCGGGTCGATAAACGCCACATACAGGAAGGCCCCAATGTTTTCTTACACTTACAGCCTAGAGAAGCATGCGGCACATATAAAGTTATCTTGTGAGTTTTTTTTATCAAAAAATTTATCAATTGGAACTGAAATCAGCACACAGCACACACACATAAACAAAGAAACTAGCAGTAGTGTGAACAAGTGCTACATCCCCATTGCTTAGTGGATGTGCAGTAATATCCAAATTATTTTTCTGCTGCCAGTAGCACCCCCCCCCCCCCCCCCCTTTCTGGACTGGGATACGCTCCGTAGCCAGAGGATGAAACGCTGTTTTCGCAGCGCTCGCGGCCTATATGGAAGGTTTACTACATGGCATGTATATGCCACGGTGACCTTTTTGGGATATAACTCTCAGTAGAACTGAAGAACGCACTGTCGTCATACTTAGGTACAACGACGTCAGGTGTTCGCTTCACTTGACCTATGTTCTTTTTTGGATCGGTCGCGTTGTCCCCATGGCGGTTAGTATAATTTAAGCTCTCTTCAACTCTCACTTCTATATTATTGTATTGGTCTGCCACACACCTGGAAGGAATACAATGCCGCGTACAATATCATCCAAACGTGATCCACTTTGTCAAGTTCCTATCAACAATGGTTCGGCAAGTGCTTAGTTATGAGACTTAGTTATGTGCCTAGCTATGTCACGGGGCAGGTTGTCGATCGATGATTCATTGCGGTGCACGATATAGCGCTTGTAAGCCAGGTCCTCCTTGTTCGCACGTTGTTCATATGCGTGCTGTAAAAACTCATGAAATGAAAGAATGAAATGAAATAAAAAAAAGCGGAGCAAGCTCGCGCTTGCTCCGCTTGAACGGCTGTTCGATACAGCTTTGCAATAAACGCCTCGCTGGCTCAACGCTAAGCGCGTCCTTGCAGAGCGTATTTTCATATTTTTGTGCACCTCTAAAATAAAGTAAAGGTTTACCGTGCTAAAAGTGTACCGATACGCCATCGCAGCACTGTTTATACAGAAAACAGATGGGCCTCATATCTTCGCTACAGGACTTTACTGTTTGCAACTAACTGTCGTCCGGTTAAAGGTGTTCAGTACAGTGAACTGTAGTGTTTCACAAACAAAATTGCTCTTAAAATAACATCGCCTCCCTTATACTGTACTCTTGGTTCGGCTACGTTCGCTGCGGTGAAACCGCCATCTTGGAATGATACATAAAACGAAGCAGGTTGTCGTGCTGTTTCGCGCCGGCAGTCAGCGCTTGGGTAGTCCTCGCGCCTCGACGGCCCCTAAAGTTAGGGGACTGGCGGCGTCATGACGGCGCGTTCATCGGGCAAAGTACAAAGGCGGCCACTGCAAAATTTGTTTTGCGTGGCCAGGTGTCCTCAGTTACGATGCGCACTGCCCAAGGAACTCAAAGACAGCCGTCCATGACCAAAGTTTTGGCCTTCCACTGCAGTGCGCTGTGTGTTCACAAAACCATGTGCTGACAACACGTTCGGTTTAGCTTGCATAGTGTCACCATTTGCGGGCGCTACTTGTTTACGGCAGATTTTTGCAGGGCTCTGATGCGTGTAATTCAGTGCATCCAGAGAAATGTGAGTCATTCGAGAATTTTCCCTCATGTACAACTGTCGAGGATCCCTGTGCCGTGTCGAGGTGCCACTAATGTCTACATGTAACATGTTCACATGTTCACAGTGCCCCACCCATGTCCTGCCCCTCGAATCGCTTATGCATTGCACAGCTTCACGACGACAGCTTTCATTTATGTACGCATTACACCGCATTACACCGATTTATGTACGCATTACACCAACTAAGAGATCAACCACATTTTCTTCGATGTAGCCTGCGTCCTCATCTTCCTCTTTCACGGTGCGCCCGTGACCGTCACGCGTTTTGTCCCACCCGCCGAGAGAAGGTAAATTTGTCAGGAGAGTAGTAACGCCGGAATGTGCCGGCGTGAGCTATGTAGGTATACGTAGTTCTACTTATCGCGATACACAACGGTCAATATCAATGTTCTATGCTGACACTGTGCGAAGTATTGTTTTGGGGCACCAAGGCGTTTCGTATAGAGCGCCAGCACGCCAACTTCGAGGTCTTGTGGGAGAAACCTCTTGCCATTAGTAGCCTTGTTCATCTTATGGTAGGCGAGCGTGTTTGTAACTGCATTCCTTGCTTCTTCCGCACTTTCTGAAGCAGTGTTTAGAATGGTTGCGTAAGAATGTATTCCATGCATCAGATACGATCGCTGATGTCCAGTTAGTTCCTGTAAGATTGTGTTGTACTCTGAAGGGTGTTTGAGCACTTCTGTGGTTGTTCATTGATTTTGCGCTTGAATCGGGTTACCATTGTCAAATGCGTACCCACACTCATGCCATTGAATTCAGTGTGTTGTGACTATACAAATAATTGTTGCACGTGGTACTATTTTAGGAACTGCTTGAACTTGCCCGCCGTGAAGTTCTGGTGGTCACAGAGTCACATATGTCACAGAGTCGAACGTCATATGAAACGCCCCTGCGATTTCCGGCCAGTAATAATGAGGGGACAATCAAACTCCATTACAGCACATTTTGATGCGTGCTTCAATAGTTTGCGCGCATGGCAGACAATGAAGTGTTCTTTGCCTTGATAATCCCTTCGCTTGAGGATCGCACGGATGCCGGCATTAGACGCGTCGCAGTACAGTATACACGGCCTCTCGGGAGAAAATATTCGTAGAGTTGGCTCTTCTGTCGGGCGTTTCTTGCTTTCCTGAAAAGCTTGGCCATCCTCATGCTGTGTTTTTATTCAATATTTCGATAAGAAGGTAAGCTAAGTCTCTGAAATGGCGAATGTACTGTCGGTAAACGCTGACGGTGTCAAGAAAACGCTGCAACTCTTCCTAACATCTTGGTCCAGGAAATCGCAATAAGGGTTGAACATTAATTGCTTCGTTTACGCTACACGCTACCGTGAGAAACCCTGTTACCCAGATAGTCAGTGGACACTTCTTCAGACGTACATACGTACAAAGAACTTTATCGTGACACCAGAGGGACTAGTTAAAGGAGGTCCTAAGACCCCCTCAACCAGTCGGTGGCTCCACGCAGGCCACCGGAAGATGAATATCCTCCGCGATGGCCCGGGCCCTCCGGACGGCCAGTAGTTGCAGACCCAGGTCCGGGCTGTGTAAACTCCGCCGCCACGAGTCCTCGTCACATAAATCCGCCCCTACATTCTCGGGGCACTGCCAGAGCATGTGTGTTAGTGAGCAACTCTCGAGGACACTCTTCTTGGAAATCCGGCGCTATCATATGATACGTTCGCGGGCAGAGATATGTATCCGTGTGTAGGCGCCTAAAAGAGATTCCCTGGGTTCTGTTGAGCCTAGCATTAGGAAGGGGAAAGCGCCTCCTACTCAGCTTGTAGCTAGACGTAATCTCATTGAACGTTGTCAAAGGATCCTTTCTGACGTCATTGTTCCCCCCAGACGCCTCACCACCCCCCGCATGATTCGTGCATTCACGTGGAAGAGTGTGAGCACTGGCATTGGGATTAACCCCATCAATGCCCTCGACGTGCACTGGAAACCCAGAGATATGATGACCACCGACCCATCTGTCATGGGAGACGTGCGCGCCTGTGATGTTTGTTCCTGTGGCGAACCCGCAATGGAAAGAGCGGCCACGAACAAGCGCCGGCTCAGCACGTGAGCCGGTGAGGAAGATGAGAACAGGCAGTGAAATGCAGCCGCAAGGAGTAAAGACGGAGCGTGGCACGTGGAGCGCGCACGTGAAGGCGCCATATGGCGAGAAGCGAGGCGGCGTTCGAGCAGGGCGGACGTGTCAGGGGAGCTCTCCGCCAGAACCACGGTCGCGGCGTAGTCCCGAGTGGCTGGCAGGTGCCAAGAGTCGGGGTGTATGGCTCCGCTTGGCAAAGAGCTCCTGACGTCGCCTCCTTCCGTCGCCTCCTTCCGTCGCCTGACGAGCCGCCCAAGCTTCCGACAGCACCGTCGGGTGTAGGCCCGAGTACTGTCCTGCCTCTTCGGGCCACGAGGGCCTTGCGTACCGTGCCGGCTTCAGTACCTCGTCGTCCCTACGCTGGCACCGTGGAGACAACAGTGTAGACGCTACACTACTTCTCGACGACCTCCGACTCGCGCCGACGCTCCACCTGCGTCCTTCCCCCGAACCAGTCCAGTCGACCAGCCTCGGTGAGACTGTCTAGAACAGTGACTTCACTCGCGCGTTTCTTTGTGTTTCTCTCTGTGTTCTGAAGTGCGCGTTTCCTTTATCCTATTATTAGTTCTTTTGTCCATGTCGTTGTTTGTTGTTACTAGTGTTCTTATAAAATCTTCACAGAAAGCAGCCTCGCCATACTCTTGAACGCGTTGTCGTCGTCAGACGCAACGTGCGTTCCATCTAATTTCCAAGAAACCCCATTACAATGGGGAACGTTCGATGGCAACATTCGCGTTCCCATCCTAAATACATCCTTCTCGAACCTCTTCATGACAATGGCGTCCGCGACAGGACGAGGCTGCTTGTAGGGTTCCTTTGCTCTCTCGAAAAATGGATTTGAACGAGCTCATTAGCATTGGCAAGAGATTAGGCCTAACCGGAGACGCACTCACACAATGGGTAGACAAAGAGCAAACGCTTGAAAGGGAGGCGCGTGCCGCCGAACGCGATGCGGAGCGCGAACAAACAGAGCGAGATGAACGTGCGAAGCGCGAGAACGCGGAATTAGAAGAAAGAATCCGGCTACTTCGCCTGCGCGTAGGAGAGGCCGAGGCAGCTTTGGGTAGACGCACAAGTCTGTCGGAGGTCAGCGATCGTTCCGCGCTAATGCAATTATGCATCCGATACTCTGTGCCCCTCGTTGTTGAAAAACGAGATCTCGATGTATATGCCAGCCGGTTCGAAGCGGTGACAAGTGAAGAAGGCGTCGTAACGGGGCAGAAATGGCCTGAAGAAAACTTGCCCACCTCCCCGTGCACGCCTATCAAGCACACCCAGTGCATCAAAAAGGGCCAGTTTGAGCCCCATAAACCTGAAAAAGGATTCAGTACTAAGAATCCTACAAGTTCCGAGAAGGAACACTTTTGTTATAGCGCCTCTTGGAGGCCAAATGAAGTGAAAGATGAGGTGAACTTGCCTCAAAACTGCTCCCCTGCAGGAGCAATGATAGCTCCCTCGAATGAAAATGGTGCAAGTTTGGAAGAGAACTGTGAAGCGGTTGTCGCCGATGCTTCATCTGCACCGCTCTTAGCGGCTGCGGGTGACACAACCATGGCCAGAGGCCACGTGAATGAGTCGCTTTTGACGGCATACAGTTCTTCGGTGTTCGGAAGAGGCGATAGTAATCCGAGAAAGCAGGAGGAAAGAACAGGAGTGCTCGTCAGAGATGAGAAGGCCGACTCGGCCATAGAGCCGGGAGGCTGTGATGACGTAGCTATGCAGGACGGTCTAAGTGATGGTGCGCACAGTGCCAAGGAAGTGACTGGTGAACCCGTAGTTCCGCTTGGAGGTGGCAGAGCGCTGTCCCATTGCTCTCCGAGCAAGCAAGCTGATGCGCCTACTGCGGCGTCTTTGGCTGCAGAACGGGTTCGGGATGACATTTTGGGGGCACTGCTTACTTATCGGACCAGACAGGGCGTTGGTTTTTCGAAAGAGATCAATTGTCTGTTTCCTACTGGCCCCGCGCCATCACAAAGCCTTCGGAGGCGTTGCAGTAATGTTCGAGTCGGGTCTTCAACTGGCCTCTGCCAAGCTAAATTTGTTGAACGCGGTCATTCCCCGAGCGTTTTCTTGCAAATTCTCCAATGCTGCTGTCGTCGGAAATGCCCCCTAGAATTTCCTGTACTTTCCTGGACGTGCATGCAGAGCAGCATTCGTCTGGTGTGGGACGCTATCACTTGAGTGAAGCCCATTATAACCGACTGCTATTTTTAGGTCTTGACTAAGAACTGGACGGTTGTACATATTTTGTAAACTCTCAACATGATCATCAAGGCCTGTACAGACATGCATGCCCCATTTGTCAAACGCGTAGTGCTTTGTATGCTACTGAAAAAAAAAGCGCGCATGTTTTGCCTTTTGTTTACATAGACACATAAACAAAAGACTTAAAGGGGGGCCTGTGTCATGTGCGCGCGAAAGTGGGTGCTTGTGTTGGTGCGTTTGGGCTGTGTAATGTATAATGCGTGTAATGGTGTGAAGAGCACGTGTGTCACATTTTGTCTGGGCGGACATGTGCACGAGGGACATGAGACCGGGCCGATGTGATGTGCGCGAGAGTGCGTGTGCCTGTGTTCCACGAGCGAGGAGGAAGAAACGGCAACGAGGAAGCTCTTGCACGCGCCAAGGTGCGCGAGCGCGAGCGGAGAAGAGAGAGATCAGACGGACTTGTGCTTTCGACACAGTCGGGTGTCCGGGCCCGAGTGTCGACATTCTTCCTGCGGTCCACGAGTTGGAGCTCCGGGCTCCACGTGGCCGCCTGTATATCCTCCCCGTCTCCTGCTCCAGGGCTGCAGTGGCCGGCCGCATTCTTCAAGCGACGCCACTTCGCCTCGTCACTCTCTGGCACGCTCTTCGGCAGGCAACGCCACCTCGGCTCCCACCTGGCGTCCGCCCCGCCAGACGGTGAGCCTGTGTCGGCAGAGACTAATAGGGACGCTAAGTTTGTTTTGTTGCCTTGTTTATGTTGAGGTGTTGTGTAAAAGTGTGCGTGTGTTTGGTTGCCCTCTGTGTGTATAAAGTGTCTTCTGGAACGCTCAAACAGCCTCGTCGCTTCGATGGGAACGCTCGCGTTCCCATCCTAAATATATCCCTCTAGAACCTCTCATGACACCATCTCGCCTGCCTGCAGCCACTCCGAAGGAGTCGTGCCGCCTGCTGCGAAATCAAACCTCCAGAGAATTCCCGGACGGCCGATCGTGAATCGGAGTAAACCACACAAGGCACCTCTGCCGCCTGAAGCGCTAACGCAATTGCGATCTCCTCCACAACTGTGACCTGATCCGTACAGACTGATGCCCGGGCTACCAGCTGCCCTCTGCCATCGACAACCGACACCCCAAAGGCCCTCCGCTTTGTGTAATCCGCAGCGCCCACAAAAAGCGCCGATTTAGCATCACTACCTGCACTTCGAAGCCCGGGCTCGAGCCTCGCGACGGCCTGCATGGTGCACCGGATGAATATTGCGCGGAATAGAATCCAAGTGGATATCCTCCCGCTCGTCTCGTGTGAGCTGAACCCCGTCAGACACCTCCACCATAGGAGCCGCAATGCCAGCGTCATCCAAGATCTTCAAACCAGCCTTAGCGCTGGACAGACGACCCACCTGTGCCGCAAAGTGCGCCTCAATCAGCTCATCAAGCGTGTTGTGCAATGCGAGCTCTAAAAGCCGCTCAGTGCTAGTCACCTGTGGAATTCCCAGAATCGTCCTAAGCCCGACCCGGTTGATCTTCTTCTGTGTTCTAGTTCATTGCAAATATGGAACTAATAATTAACATGAATAATAAAGAAGGCATCAAAAGCTCTTAGTAGTAGATCCTCTCAAACCACAGAACTTACTCGTAATCCGAGAGATCAGGCGCAAGATGTTGCTCGCCTGGCCCCCCAGTCGCTTAATGGCTCCTCCGTTACAGCCTCGCGCGTCAATCCACAGACCCAGGATTCTCACAGAATCCACTCTCGGAACAACCGTCCCATCCCGAGACCACAGCCACACGGGAAGAGAATGCAAAGGCTCAAGGTTTCGCGTGCCCTGTCATGCCTTCCGAAAGAGTAAGAGTTCCGACTTCCTTGGAGAGAGCACGAGGCCCGTACCCTCAAGAAAACGCTCCGTGACGTCCAGCGCTTCCTGCAGGGACTCTTCAAGCGTGGTCAGAGAGCCACCCTTACACCACACGGAAATGTCATCAGCGTAAATAGCATGCCCTATGCCAGGCACCCCCGCTATCACTTCCGACAGCCTGCGGAGTACAATATTAAAGATTAAAGCGGATAAGACCGACCCTTGCGGCGTGCCCCTCTCCTCCAACTCGTACTCCTCACATGCCGAGCCAAATCTAAGACGTGCTCTCCTCCTACCGAGAAACGATTGCGTGAACCTATAAAATTTACGTCCCAAACTCAGCAAAGAGATCTCCCGCAGAATGTGCTCATGAGCAACCATATCAATCGCCTTACAATGTCCGATGCCGAGATCCCCTTGACATTACGCGTAGGATTATCCAGAACGGCCGGCTGAATGAGGAGAAGGGCATCCTGTGTGGATAGCATTCGCCGGAACCCAACCAGATTGTGTCTGAAGAGTTCATGTTGCTTTACATAGTCTGTGACCCGATTATGAATCGCATGCTCTGCAACCTTCCCCAGACACGACGTGAGTGAAATCGGACGCAGGTTTTCTGCATGCGGTGATTTACCAGCCTTAGGAATGAGGACCACCATTGCAGTACGCCGCTCAATCGGCACCGGCCCAGTTGCCCGCACATTATTAATCTCTTTTGTAATAATCTCAATAGCCTTATCGTCAAGGTTATGTAGGAGCCTATTTGTGATCCCGTCTGGACCCGCAGCGGATCTACCATTAAGGTTAAACAGAACATGCCGAATCTCTGACACCGTGAAAGGCGCACCAGCTGTGGCCTGTCCGCACCTCCATATTCGCTCAACAACCGATACCCAGTCGCATTTCCGCGCCTAAGAGGCAGGTACTGGATGGCAAGATCATGGGCTATCTACGCCTCCGTGATTCCCGTACTCAACTGCTTCCTAATGATCCGATCCGTCGCCAGGCAAGCCGCCCCCTTCGATGCCTTGTCATTAAGGAGACTCTTGAGCAGCCTCCACCTACTTCCCCCACGCATTCGGCCATCCGTCTCATCACATTTTTCGATCCACTGTTGCCGGCTAAATTCCTTGGCATAAGCCTCGACTTCCTTATTGAGCAACGTTTTCCTTATTGAGCAACCCTGAATCTTCTATTCAGCCTCTGGGTACGCCACCGATTAAGCAGCCCGTTTTTAGCCTCCAGCAAATGCGCCAATTCGCTGGAGGCTATATCAACCCCGAATCAGAGGCCTGATTAGCTAAACCCGTACCCTTAACGGTACTACGACCGTGCCCCCATTCCATATTGGAAGCGTTAAAGTCTTCCGCAACAACCAAGGCGTTACCCCCAGCTTTCCGAATTGCAGCCGAGAGCAAAGTCCCAAAGTCACTCTGCCTATCTGAGGGAGAGCTATATACATTCAGAACAAAAACACTGGTCCGACACTTACAACCTGGAATAATCTCCACCAACTGGGTTTGAAGCCCCGACTTGTACTGTGGTATATCATGCGAAAGGAAAGACAACCCCTTCGCAACCAGGATTGCTATCCGCCGTCCCTTGTCGCCGCGGCTGGTGACAGCGCGATACCCGGGAAAGGTCAAATCCTCCACCATCGACGTTTCCTGAAAAAGAATGACCTCCGCCTTATGTTCTGCCGATCGAACCAGCTGCACCAGAGCAGCCCTACGCTTGCTGAAACTGGTACAGTTCCATTGCCACACCCTAAATCTACCCTCTTTATCTGCCATGGTTACAAAGCACACACCATCACATCAGCAGTCGCGCTGCCCTCCCTGCTAGAACCCGGATCGTGCAACTGCGATTCAGCTACCATCTCATGCCTACCCCTAGCAAGAGCCTTTGGATGCTCCAGCATTGTGATCCTACCCTCCAAAAAGGACAGAACATCTATCATTCGAGTTAACGTCATCTCCATACGTGCCAACCTATCCTCCACGCTATCAGCCACGGAAGACGGAAGACTTCCAACTGAACTGCCACAACCGCAGCCGTGCCCTCCAATTGCATCTCAGCTGGATCCAGGGTTCTGCACTTGGCTTTACTCCAGAGGGGACGATGTTCTTTCCGATCGTCCTGCGCCCTCTCCTTGAACGACTCAAAAGCCGCCTTGAGTTCCGCCAAGTCAGTCCTCAACTGTTCATTCTCGACCTCGAGCGCTAGCATACGGGGATTTACAACATGCTCTGACCTGCTCTTAACCGGTGACCGGCCTCTTCGTTCAGGAGGCCGAAGCTTCGCCTGACTCTTGCTTTGTCCACCCATGTGGTATGGTTGTCAGGTTGCGAGCGACCCCAGCTGTGGGACCGCGCCGACGCCTCACGTTGCAAAGACCGCTGCCCAGCCGCATCCGTACGAGTTGCCGACTGGGAGCGCCCCCTGGACTGGGAGCGCGAACGCCCTCTGGGCCGAGAGCGGAGCATGGAAGGCTTTCCCGCAGCTGCGGTCTCTGCCGATGATTCACTACCTTCAGATCTGCGGGCACCGTCCCGCGCCGCCAGCTGCTGTTTTCTTGCGCGTTGTCGACGACGCCGCCTCCGACGCCACACCACATATGGTACCTGAATGCGCTCCTTGCATACCTTGCAGCCCGTAAGATGTGGGCCACCGCACAACCCACACGTGGGCGCACACTCATGATGCTGAACTTCACCCGACGGGCCCGTGACCACGGACCCTCTACATGCACGACACTTCTCTTTCTCCTCCGCACTGCTAGGGAAGATATCAGCCCGATGGCCAACTTGTCCGCAGGCATAACAAACGTCCACCTGGCGACGATAAAGGTAGCACGGGACAAGCACTGTTCCACACACCACCGTGTCAGGCACCTTCATGCCGTCAAAAAGCACCGCCACAGCCGACGTGGTCTTAATCCGCTTCACCTCCAAGACCGTTGGCTTCCGACCATTAACAACCATGAGCTTAAGCGCCTCATCATCAATCGACGGGTAAGGTTGCGAAGAACCCCCTTACAGGTGTTCTCCGGGCCCACGACATACGCAGCCACCTCAAACGACCCCATCCGAGTGTAAATCTTACAGACCCGCGCATACTTCATCGCATGGAACTCCTGCGGGGTAGCAACAACAACGATATTCCGCACCTTGTTCGGGCACACCGTGTCCTCCTTCGTCTGATGCTCGGCCAGGCCTGCCACCATAGATAGAGCCTGAGCTAGGTGAACAACGTCTGCTTTCGACACATTCAGCCCGCCTCACAGACGGACTATAACATTAATATAATTCCTTGGGTGCCTCGACATCCGTGAAGCACCTGCAGCCCACCTAAAGCCTCGTCGCACCGCTTCTTGCACCTTGCCAGAGCCGGCCGACGCCTACACTTCGCCACGCTGACCGCCGCCACCCGACGATCCGTTTCCCACATCACGTTTCCGGGAACGAAATGCCGCAGTCCACCCGGCATCTTCCAGCTCCTCAGGACTCGCTTCCATCCCTTCCACATCTACCGTTGCCGGCATAACGCTATCGCCTCCCTCCGTCACAAATACAAAGGCGGCCGAGGACTTAGGCCTAGGTCTCGCACACCGCCTACCCAGAAAAGTAGACTTAGAACGTTAGGCCCAGCACCTCTCAACGTGGCCAAATGTTCGAAATTCCGGGATAAGCTCAAAAATGCACCCAGCGGCATAAACTTGATATCACCAGAATCCGTGTGTCTTGCTGCTACAGAAAGTACACAATTTTCCAAGGTTCCGACGGGAAAACCGCACAAAACTATTCAAAAAGCAGGAGCCGACGTGAGGCCAACCGCACTGGCCAGCGCCCCCTAGCGGTCCCACTTCTTTAGATTATCTTGTTTTTTGAAGTTTTGAGAGTTCGTAGTAAATCTTGGAGTTACTTAAAATGGCCAGAATATATTGTCAATGCTATATCGAAGATTCTGGCCATCTGTACCGCAACTGTTAGTCCCGCAACATGGGTCTCCACCACTTCCACCCGGATGCTCGCCACCCTTGCTACAAAGAGCGCCCCCAGACAATCGAGCAGTACCTCGCAGGACGGTACCGAAGTCCGGTTCCACAGCGAAGACAGTCTCGACCGCCGCCACCAAGGGTTTGATATCACACAACAGGAACACAAACCCCTTCGGCTGGCAGCAGTGGCTCCAGCCCACCTCGGGAAAGTGACAACAGTGACCTGAGGGGATGAGGCCGCTCTACGTCGAACTGTCAAGTTCCCTCCCTCGACGCCTCGCGTGACTCCCGAGAAACCTGCTAACGACCTAACCACTGATTTATCGCCTGCTTAAAAAATGCCGCTCACATTTTCGTTTTTGTTGACGGTCATCAAGTAACTGCCCTCGAAGACACCAGTGCCGATTGTTCTGTTCTAAGCGGCACGCTTACAGCTACAATACGCAAAGTTATGATGCCCTGGGAAAGTCCAGTTTCTCACAACCGATGGTCACCTGGTCTCACCGACAGGACGACGCACAGCTGAAATTCAGATCCTAGACTCAACCTTTATCAGCTCTCTCGTCGTACTTAGCCACTGTTCAAGAGAAATAATTCTACGCATGTATTTCCTTGGGGCATATGAATCCTTAATAAACCTGCCAGACATATTGGTTACCTTCAGTAACCACGGGAATGTGTCACCATATAAGCGTCTATACAGCGAGTTCCATTACGTGACACCGAGAGCTCAGTTACAGTTCCCTCCCAAGCAGAATGTTAAGGCAGCATATATGGATTCTACAAGGTGAGGTTGTTTTATCTTCATTCGCTAAGCGGAGTCAAATGCATGCTCGCTCAGCCGCATTCGGCATTGTCGTCCGAGAAGCGTGTCAGCTTGGTTCGCCAAATCAGGCTACGGCCGGCTTAAGTGTTGTGCAATCACCACACTGGTGGTTACTTGTCCTGCCTGAGGACTGCCAGGTTGTGTATGGCGGCAGAGGCCGTTGTAATGACTCCCGAATGCTCCACCAAGTGTTGTAGTCCCGAGTCAAAACAGGGAAAGCGACACTTCTGCAACGAAAATACGAAGGAGAACCGTACCCGACCATCTAGCCGATTCGAAAGTAAAGGCCGAAGTACTGCGCGAGCCTGCCCGTGGCCGCTGCTCGAGTCAGAAGCCCCTTCATCGTTTTTATTTCGTAATACACTCCCGTGGCCGGCAAATTTATCTGGTGCCTCCTGCTTATAGAAAGTATACTTTCTGGGCGGGACGTTTGATCACCAAACCAGACACCAGCCTCAGGCAACAAGATCTAACGGCGCTGTCGGTCGCGTCCGGGCAGGCAGCAGTTCCGTTACGCAAGCCAGTTTCCACAGGATTGGAGGCAAGCCGTCGTCGTGTACAAGAACTACATCGCCGACCTAAAGTTATGGCGACTCCTTGGGTGTCGTTTCTTGGGCGGAGCGCAGAAACAGCAGGTATTCCCTGCGCCAGTGTTTCCACAGATGCTCTGGCAGAGCTTGTCGATGAAGTAGTCTACGTCGAAGATTGACGCCTGTTGATTGAGGAATCGCAGCGCCAAAACTCTGAGGCAAGCGCGTTGCGCGTTTGCCAAGCAGAAAGTGTGAAGGCGTAAGTGGAACATGATTCTCGGAATCGGCTGATAAGTATGTCAACGGGCGACTGTTAATATTCACCTCCGCCTCCCAGAGAACCAGTGTGATGACTTGGAAGGATAGGAGACTGCGACCGAAGTCACGCTTCAACATGCATATTGTGATATGAAGAAATCGTTCCCACCATCCGTTCCAAAAAGGGGCCCGCTCCACATTGAACTCCCATTCTATGCGATGCTCAATGCAGAAATCCACCAGACTGGAAGTTGCTTTCTTTTCCAGCTGCCTTGCGGTGTGATGAAGGCTAGTGCGTTGTCCTAGTATATTCATGATATTCTATGGCGGGAGATGAAACGCCTAAATGTCGCATTGAAGCTGTCGGCCATCATGTCTGTTGTGAGATCGAGGTGAAGAGCGCGCGTTATAGCGCATGAGGAGATGGCTATGCAGATTTGCACCAAGTTTGCTTCGACACCCAACAGTCAAGTGGTCCGTAGAAGTCCACTCTGGTAACAGCGAATCGGTTGACTTCTGTAATTCTACCTTATGGCAATGGTGCTGTAGGTACTGATTCTGGTAATCTTACGTTGCCTGCACAAAAGGCAATTCTTCAATGCTGATTGCACGTCTTGGCGGCCTTTCAACACCCAGAAACGATTGCGAAGCTCTGTGTGTGCTCGACCCTCAAATGAAGAATTCGCTCATGGGCGGCACGAATCAGTAGCGTGGTGACAGCATCGCGACGCGGGCGCACAATAGGGTGGCAAACAGATGGGAGGCCAAGCAGCAGTTGGAGTCGCCCTCTAATGCGTATAAATACGTCACCATCAATGAATGGACACAGAAGTAGCAAACGAGATGTAGCAAGTACTGGTCGGTCAGATGACAATGTCGCAACGTCGTCTGGAAAGTGAGAACGCCCTACTTATCTGAACCAGTAGCGCTCGGCTCGAGCGATTGCTTGGGCATTTAGAGGTCCAACCATAGACTCTCCTTGTGATGCTGCGTTACCGATGAAACGGCATACCCAGGCAGTTACTCGAAGAAGGCGTGAGTATCGGCTGTAGTCGCTAACTTTAAGAAATGCTTGTTGCTGCGCAAGGATAACGGCGCATGTAGCCTCGAAGACTGACTGTTCGTTACTTACGGGCTTTGAGCATGCCGTATCATCCTTCCATGTGTGCATGGGAATAGAGAGCCATGCGAGATCTCTCCACCATAGAGATGAATGAAGAAGCGCGACTGCGGGGACACCTCGTGTTAGTACGTATGCGGGGTTTTCCTTGACTTTCAAGTGCCGTCATGTGTGCCCCGCCCTAGGTTGCTGTACTTCTGTAACTGTTTCTGACCTATATGTCATGTCTCCCTGGATCTCGCTACATTCAGTGAATGGAATTCTAGGAGACCGTCCAAAAGAATGAACTTGCGCCTTGATAACGTGGTATGCTCTTAACGTAGAAATAGATGCGGGCCACAGTCAGGCAGGTGAGCAGCTCTAAACTAGGCAGCGACAATAGCTTCAGCGGCGTGATTAGGCCCTTGCCCATGAGAAGATATATACTGCGTTCGTGCGAATTTACGGGCTCAGTGCACGCGTTTATAGCCGCAGAATATGCTCTCAGACTGGCATCCGCGAAGGCATGTAGCTCTATGTCACTGATTGCATGTCCTTGGGCATATTGTGACGATGGATCGCGTTTATTTACACGATGGAAAAATGGGAACAGTCGCGTAGCTCAGTCAAAGCAGGAGATGGCCGCTCGACACTGTTCAGCTTCGTCCTCCTCGTCTGCTCTCCGTTAGCCCGTTACACTCCCCTGTCCACAGACGATGCCCACTGGGCGAGTTAGTCAGGAACCTGGTGGTAGTATGGCTTTAGACGGGCAACGTGTGTCAGCTGTGTCTTGCTAGAACGACGACCACTACGTGTGACTGTAGAAATGACGTACGTCACGTCGCTGAGCTGATCCAGAATGACGAAGGGGCCGTTATATTGCGCCAAGAACTTCTGGCAGAGACCACGTTTACGCACCAGCGTCCACAGCCATACAAGGTCACCTCTTGCATATACGACGGATTGATGGCGGGCGTCGTAACGAGTCTTTGACCGTTCTTGAGATGCCAAGGTTCGGAGGCGCGCGATGCGACGGGCCTCTTCTGCGCGACAGAGGGATTCGGCAACGGAAGTTTGAACGTCCAGCGTAAATGGAAGAATAGTGTCGATATAGCTACGAGGAGAGCGAGCGTAGAGAAGATAGAATGGAGGGTACCCCGTGGTCTCGTGCTTCGCGGTGTTGTACGCGTAAGTAATGTAAGGTAGCACTTCGTCCCAGTTCTTGTGCTTGGCATCGACATAGATTGATAACATATTCGTAAGAGTCCTATTCGTTCGCTCTACGAGACCATTGGTTTGAGGGTGATATGGTGTAGCATGACGGAATTGGCAAGTAGAAAGACGCAAGGTCTCTTCGACGACGTCGGCGGTGAACTGACGGCCCCGGTCACTGATGGCGACGCGTGGAGGGCCATGGCGTAGAATTACAGAGCGAAGCAGAAACTGGGACACGTGCAAGGCCGTTGTAGTAGGTATTGCAGCAGTTTCTGCATAACGCGTCAAGTGGTCAACGCAGACGACGACAAACCGGTTGGCACTGTTCGATCGCGGGAATGGGCCTAGAAGGTCAACGCCGACAGTCTCGAAGGGAGAGCTAGGAGGCGGTACAGGACGGAGAGGTCCTGGTGCGGTAGTTGTGGGACGCTTGTGTCGTAGGCACTCCTTGCAACCCGCGACGTATTTTTCCGTGTCGCGTCGCATTTTGGGCCAGTAGAATCGTTGCTCAATTCGGTGAAATGTTCTTGCGAAGCCCATGTGGCCGCAGGTTGCGTCGTCGTGTGTGACGCGGAAGACATGAGAACGCAAAGTGCGGGGAACGACGAGAAGCAGACGTGCCCCTTGGCCGGAGTAATTTGTTTTGTACAAGACGTCGTTACGAACCACAAAGCGACTCGCACTGGCGTGCTGATTCGCGGAGGCGAACAGAGGATCCAAAGTACGGTCGTCATGCTGGGCCGTCCTGAAAGTTGCCAGATTGGGAAATTGACAGTCAACAGCCCCGATGTACTGATCGAAGTTGTCAGCGTCGCACTCAGTCGTCGCTAGAGGAAGGCGTGACAGGCAATCAGCGTCTGCATGGCGGTTACCGCTTTTATAGCATACAGTGTAGTCAAATTCTTGTAAGCGGAGAGCCCACCGCGCAAGTCGTCCGGAGGGATCACGTAGTCCCACCAACCAACACAGTGAATGGTGGTCGGTGATGACCGAGAAATGTCGGTCATCACCTTGTGAACAGCAAAAACGACTGCCAGGTACTCCTGTTCCGTTACTGTATAGTTGCGCTCTGCCTTGTTCAAGGAACGGCTAGCATAGGCGATCACGTGCTCAGAATTGCCATGACGTTGAATGAGCACTGCGCCGATTCCGATACCACTAGCGTCTGTATGAATTTCTGTTGGAGCAGAAGGATCAAAGTGGCGTAGCACTGGCCCTGAAGTCAACAAGAACTTTAGCTGCTTAAATGAAGATTCGCAATCCTTTGTCCATTGGAAAGGCACATCCTTTTGGAGCAAGTCAGTTAGTGGCTGCGCCTTATCCGCAAAGTTTGGAATGAAGCGACGAAAGTATGAGCACAGGCCCAGAAAACTGCGCAGCTCCCGGATAGATTGAGGCTGCTTGAAGTTGCTGACGGCGGCGACTTTCTGCGGATCCGGCCTGACGCCATTTTCGTCCACTAGGTGTCCCAATACCAAAGTTTCACGTTCTCCAAAGCGACATTTCTTGGAGTTCAGTTTAAGTGCGGCTGTCTCCAGGCAGGTTAGGACAAGGTCGAGGCGGTGATTGTGTTCTTCAAATGTCCGGCCAAAGATTATGACGTCATCCAAGTAGCATAAGCAGATTTCCCATTTGAGGCCCCGCAATACCGTGTCCATAAATCTTTCAAACGTGGCAGGGGCATTGCACAAGCCGAACGGCATAACATTAAATTCGAACAAACCGTCTGGGGTTACAAAAGCCGTCTTTTCTTTGTCAGCCGGATCCATAGGAATTTGCCAATGTCCAGATCGCAAGTCTACGGAGGAAAAGTAAGACGCTGAATGGAGGCAGTCGATGACATCATCGATGCGAGGAAGCGGGTAGACGTCCTTTTTGGTTATGGAGTTAAGACGCCGGTAGTCAACACAGAACCTCCATGACCCGTCCTTTTTCCTAACCAGGATAACAGGCGCTGCCCAGGGACTCGACGATTCTTGAATGACACCGGTTTGTAGCATGTCGCTGACTTGCTGTGCGATGACCTTGCGCTCCGACGCGGAAACACGGTAGGGCTTTTGTCTGAGAGGATGCGACGATCCGGTGTCGATCTTGTGACGACTGCGTGTGCTCGGTACCTTAGTTATAGATGCCTTTTGTGCGAAATCAAATACATTAGCGTGTCTGGCGAGCAATCCGGCCAAGGCTCCGCGCTGCTGCGACGAAAGAGACTTGCTGACCATTTTTAAGAACTCTGATTCCATAAAAGGGTCATCAGCGGTGTCCGACACTGTTGAGTCGCTCAGGGCTCCAATGCAGATGTCACATTCCTCCTGAAACAAGGCAAGGTGCATGCCCTTCGGGAGTACTACCGGCTCGGGCGCACAGTTCGTCACCCATAAATGAGTCTTCCCGCCAGTCAGAGATACCACACAGCGCGGCACAAACACATTTTTGTTCATACACGGCAAAAGCAGGGGCTCAATCAACGCGTCGAATGAACGTGAACTCCAGTCACTTTCGGAAGCAGTAACTTTCACTCTGGCCATGGAAAGAGCCGGGAGTAACGCGTCCTTAGCTATAACGAGGTTCTGTCTCCTACAGTCTCCCGTTACAATATTAACCTGTTTTGGCAGGCGAACCTTGTTTAGCGTCCGTAGATCTGAATGCTACGAATACCATGCAGTGAGCTGCTGTTACGCTAGCAGGCAGTCGCAAGGATGCTCGAACAGTGACTGGCACGAGTTTGTTTTGTGGTGCGCAAAGTGAAAATGAGCTTGATAACGTGTTCAACGCTCACGTTTCTCTCCCAGGAAAGTCCCGAGACTTTCATTTCGTGCTCATCGCCACCTTCGTCTTCTAATGAGAAGTGGTCCGTTCGGAATCGCTCTCGCAGCGAGGAGGGTTTGATGCCCACTTGTGAACTCCATGCCGGCGTCTGTAAGAATGTCCTTGTAAGAATGTCCTGTATATATTCGTTGAGCCGTCTACACGTTGTCCACACCGACCACCAATCGTCGACGTGAAAGGACTGTCTGAGGCATTACGCAGCTCTGGGGAATCACTTTTCCGAAACGCGGAGATGGTGATGCAACGTTGGCAAGAGCAGGTAAGCGCCGCAGGGTACACGGGTCATTCCTCACCAAACGATTGATGATTCCTGCTCTGATGGAACTATCGCCACCAATCGTAGAGTGACGAATGACCCGTAACGAGCGACCCGTGACAGCCATGACGAGCGACCCAGAGGCAGCGTACTGTATCTCTGTCCTCCGGACGAATGGTAATTGCAATATAAGCCTTTGTAGGAAACGGAGTGATGTACTCAGTCGCGCTACATAGTAATATATTTTCATATATTTACAAGGTCCGCACTGGCTAAAACATGGCGATCGGCAGAACGACACTTCTCGCGCGAGCGCCCACTTCGTCGTCATCATCTTCTCTTCCTTGAGCCGACGCCGAAAGAAGTAGACGCTACAGGGCCCTCCCCCTAGTGAGGGAGCCGTGAGGCTGCTGAGCGGTTCCAATGGGAATGAATGGTGGTCGTATTTGCACGAAAACGCACCCTAGCATGGCGATGCACTCGTTCGACGGTGTTTGTTGTAGCGTGTGCATCTTCCGACTGACTGTCCAAATGAGCTGGTGTAAGACGGTCAATGGACACAGTGTCTTCCCGCCCGTTGATCAGCACGGTAAAGTACTTGGGTGCACGGCTTAGTACTTTGAATGGAGCATCGTATGGTGGTTGTAGTGGAGCACGGACGGCGTCGCGGCGTATGAAGACGTGTGTGCAGTATTGAGGTACGGACTGACAAACGTGTTCTGACGAGCGGAGCGAACAGGTGGCGGAACAATGGCGTCCATCGTTCCTCGAAGCTGACTTGCGTAGTTGGCGAGGTCAATTTGCACAGGCGATGACCTCGTTCCGAAGAACTCACCGGGAACGCGGAGTGTTGTGCCGAAAACAAGCTCTGCCGTAGAGCACTGCATGTCGCTCTTCAGTGCAGTCCGGAGACGTCCGAAAATTTGTTAGAGCGCCGATGGCGCAGTCGAACTTAGACTGCTGGGAAGTGATACGATTCCACCGGAAAAGACACTCGATGGTGGCGAACCACAGAGCAGAATCTGCCGGCCAGAAATCCGGAAGCTTGACATTTTCAATATCACATGCGGCGGAGGAACCGGTGGCGTCTTGCGGATGCGACATAACTTGCCTCGATGAATGAAGAGCGTTGCAGTAGAATCGAAGTGCGCGTTGCTTATCTGTGGAAGGTTGCAGTTCAAAAATGTCCGGGTCACCACTTGTAGGAAACGGAGTGATGTACTCAGTCACGCTACATAGTAATATATTTTCATATATTGACAAGGTCCGCACTGGCTAAAACATGGCAATCGGCAGAACGACACTTCTCGCGCGAGCGCCCACTTCGTCGTCATCATGTTCTCTTCCTTGAGCCGACGCCGAAAGAAGTAGACGCTACACCTTCTTTATGTCATCTACCATGATGACTGGGTGCATTCTAAAGCTGAGCAGGATGCGCAATAAATCGGCCTCCATTTTTGGTCCCTTCAAGAGCACAATGCTCAGGAATGGTTGACCTGGAGCATGAGACGACGCGTCGAAGACGATCCAAAGCTTAGTGGTGACGGCGTCTCGACAAATTACTCTATGCTGCGGCATTTAGTACGTGGTGGCGTTGGATAACGATCCGGGGTTGGGAACTCGTTCAGCGTGGAATTCGTTGAAATATGATTTTGTGGTTCATCATAACGAGCAAGAAGATCTGGTCGTTCTCGGTAGCGTCGCAGCTGCATGAGGAGCCATTATTAGTCAAGGGCGTAGTCCCGGCTGTCATCCAGACCAGGCTTCCGAATAAGGAGGGGAACCAGATAACGTTTTCCCTTCGAAACGTGTTGTGCGTACAGGTCATAGGCGAGGATGTGATCTTGGTTACCTTCAGGACTCTCCTGTAGCCCAAGAGCATCAATGCGGCACAAGTTGGACATTTCCATGTCTAAGACATCATCGTTTGCAGTCGCCTCTTCCAAAGCGATGAAGAGATGTGGTTTGTGTTTTATAACCTTGGACTAAAGGATGGAAAGTTCCCTGAATGGTCTATGCAAATCTTGTTTCCGCTTTCTTGCTTCGAGGGGATATTCGTGTTATCGGTATGGTTGCCATGTCCCAGCAAATGTGGGAGCCTATGAGTATGCTAAGCTTGTCCATCTGGGAAGTCGTTGCGCCTGGACATGCGTCAGCTTGAAGCATACCACGACGTCTCATGATGTCGATGATTGCGCCGTCCGCAGGCGGACTTGTCACAGCGCTGCTCTCTGGTACTGCTAGTGCTCCTATCGTAGTCTGCCTGCTGTTGTGCTGGCTCTGGAACGTGACCACAACGCCCTCACATGTCATAGTTGCGACAAGGGGCATTTTTCTAAACGTGAACAAATTCAGGCGTTCGGTGCCTCTAATGGAACTGAAATTGAGGGCTCAAGCAATGTCCACTCGAACGAAGGAGTGTTGACTGCCAGTGTCAAGAAGAAACCTAATCAAGACTGTCTTCGCGGGCGCGATAGCCCATGCCCTGTCAGTCTGCAGAAGTACGGGCGTTAGACCAGCGCCTTGTGGACAAGAAAGTTCCTCGACATGGGGCGACGACAGACTCTGGTGCTGGCTCTTGAGGTGCTGATGCGCTGTTGGTCCGCGATGTGGTCTGTGATGTGCTTGATGCCGCATAGCGATGGTAAGGGCGGCCTAGCGCAGCGGCGGCATTGCAGAGATCCCCGCACGAGCGTCTACTTCTGCAGGCGTTGTGTGTGTGGCGACACCACGGACTCGAGCCAACGGGGATGTTTCCACCCCCTCCCACGTGTCGCCGTGCATGGCTTAGCCGTGTCCGGGGAAAAAAGGATCCTGGGTGTTGAGGTGACGCCGGGTGATTCGACCTCTAAGGCCCCCCGGAAGAGGCAACACACCCCTTTGGCCAGTGCTTCCTGTAGACGGCACCTCCGGAGCGACCCGCCCGCGGGAAATCGGCAGTCACTTTTGCTGTCTCCCTCTCACGCCATCGTCTTTCTCTCACGCTTTCAAGCTTTCGTGCCTTCTACTCCCTTTTACTTCCGATTTTCTCGGTGGCAAGGGTTAACCTTGTGCGTGTAGCCAACATTGACTGCACCATATTTGGTATAGTGACAATGTACGGTTGGCATGGTAGGGCTTGCTTTTAACACAACCTCTGCCGTGTCCCCTTTTTGGGCTCGGTGGTGGGCGACTGGCGTTGTTGCCGAACTTTCTACTTATTTCATGGGATCCCCTAACGCTGTTGCAGCTGATCGCCCTCCTAAAAGGTGGCGCACCGAAGCAACCTTTTCAATGTCCCCGAAGAAAAGTGGCACCTACCCGAAATTCCATGTCCTACATAGCGAGAATTCCGAGAAAAAAGCGCGAAACCTATCCCAATTCTTAATATCTAAGTGCCTAAGGGAGACCATTGGCAGTGGCTACAAAGCCACGAAAATGTCAAGTGGTGATGTGCTCATCGAAGTGAGAGTCTGAATATGAGAACAACGTTGGTTAAAGTTGTTAACATCAGGGACAAGCCAGTATCCATTCCTACGCATCGAACTGTGAACTCAGTCAAAGGCGTCGTGTCAGATGAACATTTGATGGATTTGACCGATGAACAACTCTTGTCCGGATGGAAAGACGAAAATGTCGTTCAAATGCAACGTATGAAAATCGGGCGCCATGTAAGTTGCATGTAAGACCCCACATTCCAAACCCACGGCGCTGTTTCCAATGTCAGAGGTTAGGTCATGCTTCGCAAGCCTGCCGAGGGCGCCTTACCTGTGCAAAGTGTGGTACAAAGGACAATTCTGCTGGTGACTGTAATGCTGAGACCCATTGCGCCAGCTGCGACAGCAACCACCCTGCGTCCCCGCCACGGTGGTCTAGTGGTTATGGCATTCGACTGCAGATCCGAAGGTCGCGGGATCGAATCCCGGCCGCGGCGGCTGCATTTCGATAGAGGCGAAATGTTGAGGCCCGTGTGCTGTGCGATGTCAGTGCACGTTAAAGAACCCCAGGTGGTCGAAATTTCCGGAGACCTCCACTACGGCGTCTCTCATAATCAGAGCTGGTTTTGGGACGTTAAACCCCGCAAATCAATCGATCAACCACCGTCCGTATTCGAAATGTTGTGCAGCCTGAAAAAAAGAGAAAGAAATAATCACCATAAAGTTCAGGGAAAATATCAGTGTTAGAGAAGCTCGTCAGCGAGTATCCTCCGCCGAAGTGGTGCGTCGGGGGGCAACACCACAACGGCCCTTGGCAGTCGCTCGAGCAACGCACAGCTTGCCGAAGCGATTGCCACCGCCCCCATGGTGGGACCAGCCCAGGATGCCCCACCATCTCTGAACTCGACCAAACCGGTGTCCTCCACTAGCTCTCGTGGCAACCAAGCCACGTCGGAAGCTACGGAGGGTTCACCCGCTGTCGCACCGGTGGGGTGAAAGGCTTCACCTCCTGAGGCGAAACCCCAGCGACGCGCACATCGCTCACTACAGCGACTGTCCATTGCTTCAGAAGAAGCTATGGACACAATTCAATGTCAAGAGGCACAGGATGCGCCTAAGTGGTGACGAGGCTTTCTCGATAGCCCCAAAAAAGGCAAAACACCTATTACGGGGCAGGAAAAGGCTCTGTAATCTAAGAAAACGCTTTATCCCTTGTACACACCGCCCACTTTATATTATATATGGGCACACAAATTATTCAGTGCAATGTAAGAGGCCTTCTTCGAAACCTCGACAATGCCCGAGAACTTCTCCACGAGCATAGTCCAAAAGTGCTGAGTGTGCAAGAAACACACTTAAACTCCAAGCACACAAATTTTCTCCGTCAACATCTTATCTTTAGAAAGGATCGCGATGATGCTATCGCATCGTCTGGCGGTGTAGCCATTATAACGGACAAAGTGTGGCTTCCCAACATCTTCAACTCAAAACTGCCCTCGAAACAGTGGCCCTTAGACCCGCAATATTGGGTAGATTATTAACTATTTGCTCCCTTTATATTCTCCCACATTATCCATTGAGCAAACAAGAATTTGAGGCATTTATATACGAATTACGGGAACCTTACATCATCCTGGGAGACTTCAATGCACACAGTGACCTTTGGGGGGGACTGTCGTTGTGATGCGCGAGGCCGTTTAATCGCACATTTTCTTTTTACGTCAGGCGCGTGTATTTTGAATGGGAAGGAACCTACATACTATAGTTTTCCAAACAAAACTTACTCATCCATAGACCTGAGCATCATCTCACCGTACATTTTACCCGATTTTAAATGGGAAGTTATTAAAGACCCGTACGGAAGTGATCATTTCCCAATAATACTGAAAGTGCCCAAGTCAAATGAATATCCTCCAGACGTTCCTCGTTGGAAGATCCACTCCACCGACTGGGAGCAGTTCCAAAATATGACTGTTGTAAAATGGGAGGACATGTGTTCTTTCAGTGTAGATGCTGCGGTCGAGTACTTAACAGCTTTTGTATTCGATTCTGCGACTAAGTGCCTTCCTCAAACAAGCGGCATGGCTTGCAAACGATGTGTTCCATGGCGGAACGAGGAGTGTAGAAACGCGCGCGGAAAACAAAACAAAACGTGGAAGGTTCTTCGTGATTCTCAGACGGCCGAAAACCTCAAAATTTTTAAGATTATAAAATCTCTTGGAAGGAGGACGCGCTGACAGGCAAGAAGGGAGAGCTGGCTTAGTTTATATCCAGCATCATCTCTTACAGAGATGAGTCGAAGGTTTGGAATAGAGTAGGCAAAGTGAGGGCCCGGCAATCATATTCACTACTCTTGGTGGATACTGCGGGAGGGAGCTTAGCGGACCAAGCAAACTTTCTGAGCGCACATTTTCAAGACATATCTAGTTCATCACACAACCCTGACACATTCAAAAGCACAAAATGCGAATGGAAGAGCAGCCATTAGAACGAAAATCTACTGCAATTGAGGCATACAACCGACCATACTCCTTCACAAAGCTGCAAGCAGCGCTAGCCGGTTGTACAAAATCTGCGTCACGACACCATCGTATAACGTGTGAAATGATGAAGCACTTATCCCCTGAAACGCAAAAAACTCTGCTTTGGTGGATACTGCGGGAGGGAGCTTAGCGGACCAAGCAAACTTTCTGGGCGCACATTTTTAAGACATATCTAGTTCATGACACTACTCTGACACATTCAAAAGCACAAAATGCGAATGGAAGAGCAGCCATTACAACGAAAATCTACTGCAATTGAGGCATACAACCGACCACATTCCTTCGCAGAGCTGCAAGCAGCGCTAGCCGGTTGCACAAAATCGGCGTCAGGACCCCATCGTATAACCTATGAAATGATGAAGCACTTATCCCCTCAAACGCAAAAAACTCTGCTTGGTATTTACAACTCCATATGGTCTACTGGTCACATCCCTTTTACTTCGAAAGAAGCGGTTGTAATTCCCATCCTAAAACACGGAT
>JABSTT010002948.1:0-41095 GCA_013339685.2 Hyalomma asiaticum
CACGTTTCGCGATCGGCGTTGTCGGCATCGCGATCGTTGCAAGAACAAGTCATCCACTTCTGTAGTAGACTTCCAATGTATTAGAGGCTACATATGTTATGGCGACGAACATAGCCTAGTTAAGCATAAACGTTCTATGACTACTCGACGTGACTCCTTGGGGACATGACATACCCACCACACAGACCCAATCCCCGAGGGTCACGAAGCATTGGCAGTTCACACCTGCGTGTAGGAAGTGTCGACCAATGCTTGCATTGCGGTTTTTCACCAAAGCTGCGTCGTAAATCAAACGTCAAGCGCATGCGTGACCGGAGAATTGTGACTCCCAACCACGAAACGACGGCGTCATGTGGCGGCGGCCCAATGGCTCCAGCTGGAAGTTGTAGCAGACTGCGGAGTAACCCACAATCTTGCGACAACCGAGATTTTTCTATCTACCTATGGGTTCCTCTGCATATACCCTACATATACACTGTCTGTGGGCACTGCCTCCAGGAAAAGCCCACACATGCACACACACCGCATGACTGCACTGCAACGAGGATCGGCCCATATGGGCCCACACCCACACACTCACGTTCTGCATTGCAGTGTTGCTAAGGGCCCAGGTTCCTTGACCGACGGACAACGCAGACGGACAAGCCTCGTCCCTAAAATTCTGTGCCACTAAAAAGCTCTGCCTGTTCCTATAGAATACTAGCTCAAGACGAGTGGAGCCAGCACAACCCTCGCAGACCCTCACAAATTACCTGGCCATCTCACATTCTCAGCCACGCACTCGCAAAGTATGAGCGGTATAGTGGCATCCACACCTGGCTCTCAGCACGAGGTTGAAAATTTTGTGCTCTCACCCACGACTCTGATTTATAGAAGTGACAATCCATAAGCGGGCGCGTCCGCCTTTAATTGTCATAACACGATGTGCAACCAGCACATTCTTATTTGCATAATTAGTAATATGGCTTCTATGGTGTCGTCAAAGCCATCGTAATCGGCACAGTAACAGGTAACAGAAATACTAGCGGCAGGAAGGAAGGAAGGGAGAAAACAGAAAGGCATAGAAAGGTGCCCGGTTGGCTACCTTACACTGGGGGAATGGGAAGTGGGAATAGAAAGATGGGACAGAGATAGAAAGAAGGGAAATAATGAAAAATACGTTGAAGGACAAGTCCAACTCTCAAAGGCATTCGCGCCAACCAGTCATCTTCAAAAAGCGCAAAAGTGCATTTAGTACCTTGTGGGCTGACGAGCGATGAGGGCGGTGTTCGAGTAGCATCTGTACGGAAAGTGACCGATCGTCAAGTTGGCGTAGCGTCTCAGCAAGTGTTTTCCTTTCCTCGACGAATCGCGGACAGTGGCACAGCAAATAGTCCAGGGTTTCGCCGGTGTCGCACATCTCGCATGACTAGCGGCAGATCATGCAGGAATAACTGTGTCCTCAGAAACGCACAGGGTAGCCTCGTTGTGTACCGGGTTTTTCAAGAGACGAAATTCCACCTGACCAGTTATGAACACTTCCCTCTTCGACAAGCAACAGTCGCACCACAGCATCGCAAGAAGTCCACGACAAAAGTAACATCATGTGACAATCGAAAAACACAGTAGCACTAAAATTCCAAGGGGCAATAACGGCTCTCCACACCCCAAAGAACGCAGAAGGTTCGTGGAGCGACGGGAGAGCATCTTCAAAACATCTTTAAAAGGTACACCCATTACTGAAATTGTGGCTCCTCCTGTGTCTACCAGAGCCATCGCAGACGCACTATCTAAAAGAACGCGCACTTTTCGGGGGTATCCAAACCATATGCCCCTCGCATGTGCAATGGGTTCGTTAATGGCAGAGCACCGAGTGCTAAGCTATGCCAGTGAACGTTAAGGAAGGTGGTCCCAATTTTCCGAGTACTCCGATTTCGGCGTGCTTGTCATATCGTGATATTGCTATTTTGGCACGTAAAACGCCGGCAAACAGGCAGTGCCTTACTGAGAAGTGCAGTGTAGTAGCCGTAACGGTTTTTTAAAGCGCAGCATGAAAATTGTGCGCTCACATTTTCGAGCGTAGTTCTTTTCTTTTGTAAGCCACAGGAACAGGTGGGCAGATTCGGAATATGAAAGAAACAATTATTGCGCAATTTATATGAAAGCATGACAATCGGTCATCAAATGAATAACGTTCAATATTTAAAATGCAGAAGGTGCTTACTCCAATGACGCGCTATGCCTTAACGTTTAGTAGACTTACTAAATTATTTAGTATAATTCCTATAAGCGTTTTTCCGAGTTGCAGTTCCTCGTATCAACTCAGTCAGTGACACAATTACATTATGAGGGACGCCGTTGCGGAGGGATCCGGAAAATTCGACAGCATTGCTTTCTTTAACGCGCACTGGCACCACACAGTGCACAGGCCTTTAGCATTCTGCATCGTTCGAAATGTAGACACCGGGCCACGGAAGAACCACGGTATAATACTGTTACGAAGCATTCCTGCTTGGCGAAAGGGCGCCATCCTTCACGTGGCAGTGTGCGCGGGAAAGAGACGAAGACGACGATCTGGAATCTCTCGTGCTGCTGCTGTGTTCGGAAGACGAGTGAACGTATTGGCAACGCGTCGACTTTTAGCGGCCTCAAAACGCTTACATTCCTGGATGATGGCATCCACAGTCTCGCAGTCGTTGCATATTAGCAGGTTGAAAGCATCATCTGCTATGCCTTTTAAAAGATGGCCCACCTTCTCGGTCTCCGCCATGTCATCGTCCGCTCTGCGGCACAGGGCCAGCACGTCCTGAATATAGGACAGGTACGATTCCGTCGATGTTTGCGTGCGGGATGCCAGTTCCTTCTTGGCCGCTGTCTTCCTACTAGCGGACTTGCCGAATAGGGCACGCATCATTTCCTTGCATGCATCCCAGCGGCCGATTTCGTCTTCGTGGTTCTCAAACCACACCTTTGCAGTGCCTCGCAAGTAGAATAAAATATTCGCCAACATAATCTTCTCATCCCAGCGATTACTCTTACTTGCACGTTCGTACAACGGCAACCAGTCTTCGATGTCCACACTGTCGGTTCCGCAGAACGTGCCTGGGTCTTTCGGGTGTGTGAGGACGACCGTTGACGTAGCCGGCGCAGTGGGAGCCGTGGGAGCCTCGCCCTCTTCCGCCATTTTGGAACAAGCCAAACGCCGGCCGCTGCGGAGCTCCGTTGTATCGCGTTCTACCCAGCACCTCCACCAAAATGCCACGTGCAGGAACAGAGTGCTCACCAGCAAGAGTGGTAAAGAAATGTATTTAAAGATGATGTATATACAGGGAGCAGCCGTTGGAGACAAGATGGAAGACCAGCGGACCAACAACAGCAGCAGCACGAGAGATTCCAGATCGTCGTCTTCGTCTCTTTCCTGCGCACACTGCCACGTGAAGGATGGCGCCCTTTCGCCAAGCAGGAATGCTTCGTAACAATACCACTAAACCGCTTTAAGCAGTCCTAATTGCAAGGAAGCAACGTGCATATAACCTACCCTTGTGATGTTCTGTAATATTTCGTCACAATTACATGTGCGAGGTTTACAGCTGCCAGTGATAACAGATCGCTTTATGATGGGCTTGTCGCCTCATATCTATTACATGCAGCACTCAAAAAAAGCTTCATTTACGCGAGTCACATTCCTCCGTCCATGTCAAGGTCCATGGTGCAATTTTCTCAGAAATGACCGAGCAACGACTTATCATTCATTCTCCCTCGCATAGCACGCGAAAGCTTTGACACTAACATTGCCACTGTAAGAATTGTTAGCACAGCCCAAGTGGAATCAGAAAAGTTAAGAGATTATGATATAAGATTATGCTATGTGGAACAGCGGTGGCGGAGACCAACGCAGTGGAATGCTGCGTATGCGCGCGTCAGTGCGTAACCCTCGTTCCATTAGTGATGGGTACTTAATGTTGGAACGTGCAGTGAAGAAACAAAATGTCTGCTTCTTGATTGTGATCCAAGTTACTCTACGCCTAAAGTCAATCTGACTGATTGATTTGCTGCGTTTAACGTTCCAAAACTTCGATACGACTATGAGAAACGCTGTAGTAGAAGACCCCAGAAATTTTGGCCATATGGTCGGTAAGGACTGTACAGTGACGGTCGTGGAGGTATGAGCGACAGTTTCTGCACTGCACAAACAGCAGCAAGGAACTCCATCTCCGTGCTGGTGTAATTCCTCTCCACAAGGGTCAGAGTACGACTAGCGTAATTGACAACTCGTTCACGACAGATGTCACGTTGCTGGAGAGCGGCAACAAGACCGTGGCTGCTGGCATCAGTATGGAGGATGGTGGGTGCGCTTGGATCAAAGTGGCATAACATCGGGTCGGACGTCAGGGCATGTTTCAAAGCCATGAAAGCGCTTTTGCAATTTCCAGACCAAACGAAAGGGGCTTCGTGTACGTGGAGCTGATTGAGGGGAGAGGCAAGCGTAGCAAAGTTGTATATGAATCGCGGAAGATAGAAGCAATTCCGAAAAACCTACATAGGTCTTTTTGACACACAGGACGGGAAAACTTGACGGCGGCAAGCTTCTCATCATCCTGACAAATTCTTTCTTTGCTAAGTTCTCCAGAACCTTCATCGTCTTACTCGCGAAAGTGCACTTTTGGTATTCAGCTGTAGCCCAGCGCATGTGAGGCAGACGAGCACTTGGTCAAGGCGTTCGAGATGTTGAGAGAACGTGGTTGAAAACACGTCTATGTCATCAAGATAACACAAACATGTCTTGCACTTCAATCCACTCAAGGTACTTAGCTATCATGCGTTCAAACGTGACAGGCACATTACAGAGCCCGAAAGGCACCACGTTAAACTCGTAAAGCCCATCGAGTGGCAAAGGCGTCTTTTTCCTTGTCAGATTCGCCCATGAGTAAGTGACAATAGCCTGATCTATGGTAAATGCTTAAAAATTTTTGGTCCCGTGTAACGAGTCTAGGGCGTCGTTAATTTGTGGCAGAGAGAGAGAAGATCCTTGCGTGTGATTCTGTTCAATGCGCGGTAATCGACGCCAAAACGCAATAAACCGTCTTTCTTCTGCCCTGCAACAAATGGTGATGACTAAGGACTTGAAGAGGGACGTATGATATTCCGGCGAAGCACGCCTGACACGTTCTTTTCATTTATTTCGTGCTCTGTATGAGGCACGCGATATGGGCGCGGTAAACAATACGGGAACCGTCAGTTGGCATACGGTGAGTGGCGCCTGTAGTCATATTCAGCACGGGTGAATTGACGTCGAACGAGGAATGGGGCTTGCTCAACATGCCGAGAGGATCTTGTCTCTGGGCAGGTGCAAGGTCAGCAGCACTTATGGTTGCCAAGAAGGGTGCTAAACAGGCAGTGAGTGGAGGCGACTTGGACTCGGGTGGTACGGTCGAAAGAGGAACATTTCCCATGCGATGGGCATTGGCAGTGCAAGTGATAGTAGACCCTCGCGGCAGCAATTGAGGTCCGGGAGTTTGATTCAGGGCGGTAAGAAATGCACAGCCCTCAGAGAAGCGAATGAGGCCAGGGGTAAGTACAATTCCTCGAGAATGAGTACATCCGTAGGGTGAAATAACTACGTCGCCATCACAAATGGTACTGGAGTTAACGCGCATAATTGCGTCTCTAGAATGCCAGAGCACGTAGTCGGAGGAGGCAATGAGACGTACCTCTTCTTCATGGCGGGGAATAGAGGAGCCGGTGGCATTCAAATGCATAAGGCGTTGACGAAAATAAATACATGCTGATAAAGGTGAAAAGAAGTCCCACTCAAGAATTAGGTCCTGTGTGCGATTCCGAAAAACTGCAAAAATATTGTGTTGACGTATCCTATCTACCAAGACAAGAACAGTGCACATTGTAGTTTGGTGAATAACAGCGTTGTCGCTCCACGCATAGGAAGGCCACAATATAGCGTAGTCACTGTCCAG
The DNA here is from genome assembly GCA_013339685.2 of Hyalomma asiaticum. Lineage (NCBI taxonomy): Eukaryota > Metazoa > Arthropoda > Arachnida > Ixodida > Ixodidae > Hyalomma > Hyalomma asiaticum. The sequence continues at coordinate 5,952 of JABSTT010002948.1, forward strand.
AGGCGGCAACAAAAGTCGGTACGAATAGAAATAGTGGCACCTGCGTCAACGAAAGCCTCTGCGGGGATACCTTCTGTATGTACTGCTGCCAAGTTCTTCGGTATGCCCGGAGGAATTTTTGGCAGTCCAGTGAATGCAGTATTTCCTCCTAAAACTGCATCAAGGAGTTTTCTGTCTAGGCGTTGGCGACGTGGGAGGCCGGCCTGAGAGACGACACTAAAGGACGACGCGGAGGCGGCGACCTACGCCGAGTTTCGAAGATCGGCGTGCATATCAGCAAGGTAGGGCGGTGACGGTGAGCGGTCAAAGGAAGAACGGCTGGACGTCCGCTGCTAGCTGCTTGCTGGGCGAGCGCCTGTGTGTTCGTCTGGAACGTACCATCGTTGCTCGTCATACTGACGTCGGCAGCAAAAGCGGGAGATGTGCCCTCGATAGCCACAGTAGAAACAAATGTGTCGACCAGGGCGCGAAGCGTTTTAATAAGGCTGTGGGCGCATTGGCGGTGACAATGAAGCCACAGGGGCGCGTTCTTCTGGAAATGAAAAGGAGGAGGGGGTCGCCGGAGATCGCGCCGAGACGTGGTCATAAGTCAGCATCTGGTGAATGTAAAACATGCGAGAGCACGTGAGACGTGATGCTTGTTGAGACGCGATGCTATTTCTTGTTTGATGACGTCTCGTAATGTGATGGACGCAGAAGGAACACTACATGCCGCAGCACCCGAAGACGACTGGCCATGAAGGTCTTCAAGAACGATGTCTCCTCAGGTTGCGTCCATGACCAAGGGGAGACGAATGTCAGGAGGATCGATGCATAGCCTTAGCGACTGAAGTTCCTGCAGGCACTGACAAGTGTTTATCACCTCCTGAATACTTGTCGTGTTTGCGTGGCAAGAGCGTTAAGGGCAATGGCGTTTATGTGACGTATGTGGTCTGATTGGGACATGGAGGCGTCCACGCGCTTCCAGAATGCAAAAAACATCCTAGATGTACGAGGTCTGCGAGTCTCCGTGTGCTTGAGTACGTTTACTGAGCTTTTTCGCGACCACAGCACCAACAGTGTGGGCAGAGAAAATTTGACGCAGCTCTTGTGTGAACATCGCCCAGTCAGGAATACCAGGTTCGCGTTTTCAAAACCAAGCTTTAGCGAAGTCGGATAAGTAAAACTGGACGTTACGTAACTTTTGCGAATTTGCCCACCTGTTAAAACCAGTGCAAGGTTGTAGTTTTGAAGCCAATCCTCGATGTCATCGCCAGACCAGCGAAGATCGGCCGGTTGCGCTGGCGGCTGTTAATGGCAGTACGGTTTGCGTAGGGTGCAGTGAAGCGATGGATGGTTAATCACCGAGATTATCAGGACCTTGCCTGGATGAAGGTGGGAGACGATGGCCCGAGCGGAGGTACAGTGAGATCATACGAAAGGGCTTCGGGAACGGAAAGCACCTACCACCACTTGACCAATATGAAGAGCGAGCCGAGGACCTGATGGTTATTCATCTAGATCAATAATGATGAAGTGGAATTGATGATGATGTGCAGAGATGAAGAATTGCCAGTCGTATGTTTAGCTCAGAGTATGAGAAATTCTGACATTGATGATGCTGTGGTACAGCCACATTTTTATATGAAACTGAGCTGATTGGGACCTTTGTATTTTAAGAGAGGTGGCAACAAAAATCATAAAGAATACATCAGGGGATATATGAATGTAAGTGATATAATGTGCCAGATAAGCTGGTATTTGCAACTCACTACACAGTAAATGTTCCTTTTTTTCTGCAGCCAATAGTGAAAGATGAGCAGGTAGTCTATACCGAACTATTTCAGCAACATAATCGTAATAAATACAATGCAGAGAGAACACAACATAAATGTGACTAAAGAAAATAGAGAGAAATAGCGGGAGAGAAACGACGCGAGAGTTCACACTGTGAGGTTATGCCTTTGCCTCGTTAAATGTCGGATTACCCTCCTTTCACATACGATAGAAATGTTGTGCCTGCTTCGTGCAATAACGTGACATGGGTGGATGTCTAGAATGTCATTTCACTGGAACAAACGGTTTTATTTAGTTACCAAGCGCTTCAAAGCGCTTACAACGGAGTGCTGTTGTGTGCATTAAAGCCAGTGCCGGCAACCGCCCATCCTTCCTAATGCTGGGACGGGGCAGTTACCTATAAATCGATGTCACGGCGAGCTGTGAAGGACATTGACAACTGTTGGCGAAAGACATACAAAAGGAAAGAGGGTTTCGCCACCGCCGGGTTCGTCACTCATTGCTTCCACGCGGAGCTGCACGCGTGTTTTCGCACTATTCTTTTGAGCCATACCGATGTATTAAGGTTCTCTTCATTGTATTTCTTCCAGTTGCCCCTAAAGGACCTCAACCAAGGTATCACAATGCGGGAGATATTAAAACACCATAGTAATTGTAAAAGAGTAACTGAAACAAACCCCCATATATTTGAATTTTAAATACAGAATGTAGCACCGCCACAGCCCGAGGGCCGGAGCAGTTACGAGAAACATACAGTTGGAAAATACAAAGCAAATACAAAGTTGGAAATACAAAGCTGTACAAATACAATACTTTTTATCCCTGAAGTGAGAAAGGGGTTGGGAGCGGGGGAGAAGGAAAGGGAACGTACTGCGCATCCCCAGAACTGTGGTATGACGTAGACACTACACTGCCCTCTCCTCAAAAATGGAGCCAACTGGTGCGAAACTTCGTCCGCACTTGAGGCAGTTGGAAGAGTGTTGCGAGGTTCAATGTTGCCTTCCGGAGCTTGGGCAGTAGCTGCAGAATTATCTGGGCCGGCCGCTTCCAAGGGAGTGGTTCCATTGGCGGCCGTGTTTGGACCTGGCGTCTAGTTTGACCCTGCACCACAAGCAGCCGCATCATTGACCGGGTACCTTTGTGATGAATCGGAGCGACGGCGTACATGATCGACGTGCCGCTTCAAGATGGCAGTGGGAGTATCTACGGTTACCATCCGGGCTCCTGTCGCCGATTTGGCTTCTCCCCCTGTCCGTAATTGCGTATATACACACTACAGTCTGGCAGCAGTGTCGAGTTTTCGCTGTCGTCAGTTGGACCTTATTTGATAACCGAGAAGCATTTCTGAAGGCAATTTCCCAGTATTTAGAGCCGTTCTTCTGTAATTGACCGCCTTACTAGCTTGTGGAGATCGGCCCCCTTTGTTTTTCGAGTGCCCTCCTATATCGTTAGCACCGCTCTTTAAGCAGCTCCGTTTGATTGTGGGTCAAAGGGTGAAGCGCACAGATGTGCAATATTTTTTGTTGCAAATGTGGCAAATCGCCTAATCGTGAACTATGTGCCCTTGTCCGAAACAATTGTGCGTGGCACACCAAATAGCGCAAATATGCTCCTCAGAGCCCTTATGCTGCTTTCCACATTTGCATGCTTCATAGGAAATACTTCGATCCATTTGGAGTGCGGGTCCATTACCACTAGCACCATCTTCCCGGTTACCGGTCCTGCGAAAACAATATGTATACGCGACTACTTTTTATTCGTCTTCGGCCAGTTTACGGGAGGTGCAGCCGATGGCATAAGCAAGCTTGCCATGGAATTTTCACAGTTAGCCGGGCACTGCTCTATGTCGCGGTCAAGCCCTGGCCACCAAAATAGAGCGCGTGCCACGGCTTTCATAACCGATGATCTTGGTGTGTTTCGTGAAGCAGTTGCTGGAAACGCTCTCTGGCACCACTTGGTATGATTACACGATTGCCCGAGTATACGAGGTCACGTGCCAAGGACAATTCTAGCCAGAGTTCATAATAGGGTGTCAGATCTGGCTGTGAGTTTTTATTGCTTGGTGGCCAACCACGAAAAACGTAATATTGCACCTTACGCAATGTCTAGTCGACGGCTGTTATGGCCTTTTGTTCATGCATTGAGACCACACCTTCATCTAAGCTATCTAACGCGGGGACATATTACGGGGGCCCACCTTCCCCTCCATCTCTGGTGTCCAGCTGTGGTAGTCTGCTGAGAGCATCCGAATTCAGCAGCTGTTTCCAGGGAATGTATTGAAGTGTGTGCTTGTAGCCTCCTAGGTACAGCGCCCAGCTTTGAATTCGCGCAGCCGCCATGGTTCGTATCTGGTGGTCCGGTCTCAGCTGGCCCAGGGATGGTTGGTGATCTGTGACCAACGTAAAGTGCTGACCTGAAAGATAGCCCCGGAATTTTGTTACACCGAGGATCAGTGCCAACGCTTTGCATTCCAATTGGCAGGAGTCCCGCTCTGCTTGGGTCAGTGTCTTTGAGCGAAAACCGATATGTCTGTCTACGTTATTGATTGAGTGAAATAGAACTGCGAAGACCCCGAGCGACGATGCATACCATTCTAGTTTGAGTTCCTTTGCGGGGTCAAAATGAACAAGAATTTCGGCATTTTTCATACTTTCTATTGCTTGATCGAACGCAGCTCCTTGCGGTGCTTTCCAATGCCACCGCGCTTTCTTTTCCGATAATTGATACAGGGGTGTTAGGTCCGTTGACATGTTTGGCAAAAATTTCGCGTAGAACATCAACATTCCGATAAAGTACCGCAGTTTTTTCACATTTCGCGGATAAGGTGTGCGCATGATAGCTTCTACATTCCTTTCTATTGGATGGAGGCCCTCGCTGTCAATGCGATGTCCGAGATAAATGAATCCTGATTGGCGAGATTCGCATTTGTCATCAAACTTAACGCACTAAGACAGGTATCAATCGCTCTTCGTTATCGCCTTCACTCTCAGACACGATTATGTCATCAGGATAGGCTTGAGCGGCGGGTAAATCACTGATAATAGTGTCGATTTTTCTCTGTAAAAGCGACGGTGCCGACGATATTACGAATGGAGACGGATTATAGGAAACTAACCCTTTATGCGTATTGATTACGTAAAGTCTGAGCGCGGCTACGTCAAGAGGCACCTGGCTATAAGCCTCTTGCTATTCAAGGGCACTGAAGCATTCACCGCTGCCTAAAGCAGTGAACATATCCTCGATTACAGGAACCGGATACTGTCCGACTGCGCAAAGAGGATCAAATGTAACTTTAAAGTCGCCACAAATGCGTGCAGACTGCAGAAGCATCTTTTTTTATCACGGGCACTATGGGAGTTGCGCAATCCGAGTGACCGACTGGCGATAACACGCCTACGGAAACAAGTCGGTCCAGCTCTAACGACAATTTACTGCTTAGAGCATAAGGAACGGATCTGCACTTAAAAAAACTTCGGTGTTGCTCCAACTTATTGGTGCATGCTTGCCGGAGGACACTTTATTAGGTAGAGCTCTGTGGTGAAGGTGTCGTGGCTGTCAGTGAAAATGGCCTTAACCTTGATGGAGTCCATCTCGCTTCTCTTTGCAGCTCCGCAGGCCGGAGTCACATATAGCACCGGAGCGTCCGCTTTGTTGTCCAGTAGTGTCAGCAGGTTGCCTCAGCATAAGCTTGGCTCTTCGCAGTCGAGCACTGTAGCAAGACAACTTTACGCATGACGGCTTTAGGGTAGGCCAATGGTTCCGATGCTTCAGGTACACATGGCGACTTGCGCGCCGACCCATATAAATAAGCGGCGGATTGGCGGCCCGAGAAAATTTTTCCGCTGAGACACCAAATTCCAAACGTTGACTTCGTCACCGCTATCGCCTCTAGGGGTGCTTTCCCTTATAGCCAGTCTGTTAGCGTGCATTGCTCGGGCATTTAACATTCCGCAGTTAGGGTGGCTTCGACATTTCTTAGCAATGCGTCCCCGCCGTCTACAACGTTAGCAACGCGCATTTTCCCATTCGCAACCCAAGCCATCGGGTTTTAAGCTGCCACACCTTCCGAATTCCAAATGTTCTTCGGAATTTCTGTTTGCTCCTGGCGGTGTTCTATGAGACGCCTGCAGTTTCCATAGAGCTTTTGGATCAGAGGATATTTTAATAGCGTCGTTCTCAGCAGTCTCAGCAGAAATTATCAGCTCTTCGGCCTCAGCTAGCGTGAGGTCAGCCTTTGCCAGTAGTTGCTTTTGTAGAGCCGTTGTCGGAACAGCGCACACCATACGATCCCCGAGCATTCGTTGCAAGGCGTTGCCAAAATTATTTATCTGTTATGCGGCGTATTTCCACCAGAAACTTCGTGACACGCTCTCTTCCCATCTCTCACCGGTGAAAAAACTTGAAGCTCTCCGTTATTTCATTTCGCTTCGTTATTTAATGCCCGCGTGGGTTCTAATTCCATCCTCGGCGCCACTTCAGCACAGCCCCGGCACGCGCGCTGGAGCGGTTACGAGACACATACAGCTCGAACACACAAAGTGTTTATTTGGGGCGTGGGAATGCTTTTTGTCACCGAAGTGGGAAAGAAGATGGGAGCGGGGGAAGGAAAGGGAACGTATTGCGCATGCGCTGTATTCCCGTATGACGCAGACACGATACAGAGTAATTATAATTGCCTTGCTTACTAGTTACAACGCGCCTCTGAAAGTACACATCATACCTAAAGCCACTGCTTGCTAAATACACAGAAACTCACAAAGAGGCATATAGATGAAATTAGCGAAGTGAAAAGTCTTAATGAAATGGAATCGGAAGCACAAAATTGAACACGCTATCGTACATTTGAAAACACATAAAGAGTCAAAAACCATGAGAATGCTACAATTCTGCTTCCTTTAGTCGTACGTCGCCTCGTCTTCCCTGCTAGCACTCCCTTTTAGAGCTCCGCGCAGATGCTGGTCAATGTTCACCGCCCATTGTAACCTTGACACCTTGAAGTCGAAGCCCATTGGTACCTCGCTTTCTCATTGCTTCAGTAGTAAAATACACTTCCTACGCAAATACGCCAAAGGTGCCCTGTGGAGTTAATATAGGAGTGCCGGCGAATGGGGTGTTTGGCACGGTCCGCGTGCGCGCAGGCGATTACCAGCTAAGCGCTCGGTCGTGTCCGTTTAATTGCTCGTGCACACTGATGTTGCTTATGTTGGACGTCATTAATCATCTCGATTCATATCGCCTGAATGATTCGTGGTGCGCTATTGACACAGCCACAGGAATCTCCCACGCTCTACCCTTATGCATCTGCGAGCATATGAGTGGCCCGATTAATAACGAGATACGAATATACACATGTCACGAAAGTGTGGCGCAATTGCGTCTTTTGTTTTCAACCGCTGCAGCTTGTCTAAGTGCGTCTCGACTGTAGTGCTAAGGGGCACATAGTGCTAAGCTTTCAGGGCAAGGTCACTCCATTCTAGGTGCAGTAGCAAGTGAAAGTTGCTTACTAGGGATAACGCACACGCCTACAGTATCGCCAAATTGTTGAGACGGTGGGCTTTGCCGATAAACGCCCGTATAGCCGGAGTTTATAATTATCCTGGGGGCGCCTTTGCTTGCGGATAGCCGCAGGCCAAACGTCGTTGTAGACGCTCAAGATCAAAATGCTTTTAAGACGTAGGGCACGATCGCTTGTGAAATTCTAGAGTACGGGAGAGCGAGTGACCATATGTAGTCCCAAAGGGCAATGAAGCATCTAATTTCAGCTTTGACGATCAGCGAGGCAGCTGAGACTATAAACTTAGGACGCAAGCTGTTGGCCATATCAGGAAACGCTGCTTCATCTGGCAACTCTGCTCGACTGAACAGATTGCTACGATAGCCTTGGTAACGGCGGCACTTTCACTTATTTTTTACTCAAGTTTCTAGATTGCCTTATTGAAAGGTGGTGCTTTGTCGATGGCGAAAATGTGTGCGCTGCCGGTCACCTTCTATTAAGTCTGTCTAAAGGAGTTCAGAGAAGAAAAGACGTAAATACTGTAGCGTCTTGCTCGCAAATGCTCAGTCGGCTTGGCGTCCCGATTCAGATATTCTCTGCCTGAGAATCAGGGACCTCCCAATCGAGCCGGAGATTAAGGTAAGCTACACAAGTTTGCAGCATGCCTGTCACATAGAAACATCCGTTGGACGAATTTATTGCCACAGAATTCAGCTGCGTGCACAGGCTCGGGAAGCGGAGTGTCGGTGCCATGTCGAGGTCGAATCACACATTATTCCTTGCATGGTGATATGTAATTTCATTTTCTACTGTTCACTTTTTTGCAATTATTACAGATTCCATTATGTATATTTCAATATGGGACCCGCACTAGCCTTTGGCTATGGGACCATTCAGTTTTGTGCGTACTTGTACAGATGTGTGCAATAAAGTACATTCATTCGTTCATTCATTCAAATGCCTCGAAATCTATAACAAAGCACCATGGCGGCTGCTCGCACATTTCTGGCAAACAGGAGAATGGCGTTGACTGAGAACACATAATTGTCCTCATATAGCACTTAAAAAAAAGCATGTATAAGACAGGTGTGTCCTTCATAGCTGCAATAGCCTTCGAAATGGCGGTACTTTCACTTATCGTTCTGCTGAAGTTTTTAGAATGCGTCATTGAAAGTTAGCGTTTAAAATGGTGCAGTGGCGCCAATATTCGGTGCAATCCAGCTCTGCGTTCTTTGTCTCTATCACGTAATAGGTAAACAAACACATTGCTCAATTTGTCGTGGTAGGCTTGCTCAAGCGGAAGAAAACAAGTAGCGTTTCGGAAAGGTTTTTTGATAAACGTCGTTACCGTTTAAGCATTAGTGTGTTACTAGTCATCCCCATTTCTATAGTTTATGCCGAAAATAAAGTTCAACTATAACAAAAAAAGTACTGAATATCAAAATTTAAAATGTTCCTTTTTATGACGTTATGGCACATATTAAATTATAGGAACCTGAAGATCTGAATACGGGAGCGAACTCATCATGAGTTCCAAGCTTTAGCTTCAGATGTAGGAGTGTTCGAGTAAACTTTGTCTGAGCGGGCCGGGGCGCCTATCGCCGACCACGCGGCCTTCGCCGCGAGGGATGCGCAGCAATCTGTCTCGTTCTGGGCGGACTGCATGCGTCCGGTAGTGACAGCAGCGGTTGTTTTGGTGCGCTTTAGTGGGACGCCGTTATCAGAAGCGCCCTTGTTATTGTTGTTGGCGGGGAGCGCCTGTAATCATTTTCTGTTACGCATAGTGCAGGCCACGTTTATCTTGCGTGTCGCTTCGGGAAACGTGTTTACCATTCTTGAAACTTTGCATTCCTGACGAGCCCATTTGAGTGTCTTCGAAAATTTCAGAGATAATGCGAGAACGTGTGTACGAAAGACGACGCATTCCGCCGCTGGTCAGTTTTTCCGTCGAACGACGACTCGTCACGCCACTGGCAGCTTACAGTGTGATTTGTTTTACACTGCTGGGCGCAGGTTCGCCCTATAAAGAGGTGGAATGACGTCTTGAGTTCTGCGTGCTTCATCGTGACAACAACGCGACAATATCTTGAGAATAAACATGGCGGAATTTAGCCAGGCGATGGGGGTGATCCCTATTTGCGAAGGCGCGATCATACCCTTAGTAGTTGTGCGACATAAAACCCCAGTAATCAACCTGCTATCACTGTGACGTCGAATCAACCCAATCTGCATGCGGCAGCTGCCCATGCGCCCTGTTCAATCTATCGTTGCTTGTTCTCCTCCTTCCCCTTTCCTATATATATATTTCCGAGACGGGAATAAACGTTCTCATTATGCTTGGAGACGCTGACTGATTCGCTTCCGGATCCCCGGGGTTTCGCCCGGCTCGGTTACAGTGGCGACGAGTACGGAAGTGCAACAAAAGAAGGATCCTGCGGGACCGGACAACCGCCCGGAAGCAACGACAGACATGGCCCACAAGCTACCAGACTTCGATGATGCGAGAGATAAGTGGCAACCCTATCTTGTGAAAATCGAATCGTACTTTGAAGCTAACAGTATCACCGAAGATGCCAAGAAAAGAGCCTTGCTTGTTGCCGCGCTCGGAACTTCGACAGTTGAAGTCTTATGTGGGAAAATTGCGCCACAAGCACCAAGTTCCTTGAGCTACAGTGATGTTGTCACGACCTTAAGCAGCTATTATAACCCTCAGCCGAATGAAATTATTGAGCGATTCAAGTTCTATCATCGCTGTCAGCAAGAGGGAGAGCCTATGCACGCGTTCATTGTGGCCATACGACAAATGGCGAGTAATTGCCAATTTGCGTCAATGCTGGACAGCATGATTAGGGACCGGATAGTGTGTGGTGTAAGGTCGAAGAGCTTACAGAAACAGCTGCTAGCGAAGAAGGACTTGTCTTTGGCTGACGCCGAGGCCCTCGCTCTGGCCGCGGAAACCGCAGAGCTAGATTCGCAAGGCATTTCAGCCGACAGCAGGCTGACACCTGTGCTACAGTTATCACAGGGACGCGAGAAAAAAAAGAAACCGTCAACGTCTCAAGCGCTGTGCAGATGCTGTGGAAGCTATGGGCACAAAGCTTCGACGTGCAAACTAAGGAAGCTACGATGTTTCAAGTGTAGACGGCAGGGTCACGTGGCCAGAATGTGCCCACCCGAGATCACCACCGATAGAGCGCTAGCCGTAACAGCACATGCCAAGGACGATACGGAAGATAGCGACAGCAGCACATTGCAGATTTGGTCATTGACCACTGCTCCAGCCTTAGTTCCGCCCATCAGGAAGTGTTTCAATTGGGGTGGCATCAATCTAACAATGGACATTGACACAGGGTCGCCAGTCTGTGTAATTCCCAGGGTAGTTTACGAAACGTACCGTCAACAATGGCCGCAGCTGCAAGAAGCACAGATAAAGTTGTCGTGTTATCTCGGCAAGCTTCCAGTGCTCGGAGTTCTGAAGATGAATGTTTCATACCAATCTTCTGCAGTAAACTGTAGCCTAACTGTTCTGGATTGTGACGGCCCCAGTCTTTGTGGGCGGGATCTTTTGCAGAAATTGCGTGACGAAGGCGTTCCTGTGTTACACGTGAAAAATGCAACCACGGAAAACCCGTCTGCTTCACCGTCCGCAGCACTGCTGGAGCGCTATGCGGAGCTGTTCACCGAAGGAACCGGACTGCTTAAAGGACCACCGGCCCGACTACACGTCAAAGACGGAGCCAATCCCAAGTTCTTCAAGGCAAGGAAAGTTCCATATGCACTTCGCGAAAAAGTGTCTAAAGAGCTGGACAGGCTAGTTGCAGCGGGCATAATCTCTCCCGTGCCTCATTCTGAATGGGCCACGCCCATAGTACCGGTGCTAAAAAAAGACGGGACAGTGCGGATTTGCGGGGACTTTAAAGTCACCTTGAACCCCGTGTGCGAAGTCGAACAATACCCCTTGCCGATTATAGATGACATATTTGGCAATCTCTGTGGGGGTGAAAAGTTCAGCATTCTAGACCTCCGAGACGCGTACAATCAAATCCCGCTTCACGACGACTCGAAAAAGCTGGCAGTCATTAACACCTACAAGGGACTATTTTGCTACAATCGCTTACCCTTTGGCATAGCGTCGGCCCCCGCTATATTTCAACGCAAGATCGAGGAGGTGCTAAAGGGTCTACCAGGTACCCAAGCGTATCTAGATGATGTGCTAATAGCAGACACCGCCGGGAACAAGAATGCTAACGTTGAAGCGGTGCTCGATCGTTTCAAGGAGCATGGCATCAAGCTTCGTGCCGACAAATGTAGATTTTCTGAGTCATCGGTAACCTACCTGGGTCACCGTATCGATGCCGAGGGATTGCATCCGCTGGAAAAAAATGTGGACGCCATAAGGCTAGCACCGGCCCCACGAAACGTCACCGAATTGCGGTCAATTCTGGGCATGATAACATTTTACAACAAGTTCTTGCCGAATCTTTCTACGTTGCTCGCGCCGTTATATAGGCTCTTGGAGAAGGGAGCGAAATGGGTTTGGGGCAAGAAAGAAGAGCGAGCTTTCGAAAAGGCCAGGAACGTTCTCTGCGCCGCACCGGTCTTAACCCATTTTGACCCAAAGCGGGAGCTACTCTTGGAATGTGACGCTTCACCGCATGGCGTCGGGGCGGTGCTTTTCCATCGCATAAATGGCGACAACAGACCAGTCGGGTTCAGATCTCGGACATTGACAGTAGCAGAAAGGAAATACTCCCAGATCGAACGCGAAGCCCTAGCGCTGGTATACGGAGTTACTCGGTTCCGGGATTACCTTCTTGGACGTGAATTCACACTCGTCACTGATCACCGCCCCTTGCTAGGCCTCCTGGGGGCAGATCGCCAGACTCCTGCTATGGCCGCGGCCAGAATTCAAAGATGGGCTCTGTTGCTGGGAGCTTACAAGTATAAATTGCTGTTCAAACCTGGTAAACTAATGCTCAACACCGATGCGCTAAGCCGTTTACCACAATGCTTGCAGGCACCGGAACCAGCAGTGGAAGAGTGGGAAGACTTGGTTCTCGCCTTGGATGAATGGGACCAGCCCGCAGTGTCACAGCAGGAGTTGAAAGCGCTGACAGCAGCCGACAAGACGCTATCAACGGTTTGCCGGTATGTTATCGAGGGTTGGCCATCACGGCAGCCGGTAGGCAACGAGGCACTGGTCGAGTACCACAAACGGCGACATGAATTGTCCGTAGAAGAAGGGCTTCTGTTCTGGGGTCATCGGGTGGTAATCCCCAAAGATGCCCGTGGAAGGTTGTTACAACTCTTACATGAGGCCCACCAGGCAGTTGCCACCATGAAGACAGTGGCTCGGTCTAGTTTTTGGTGGCCGGGGCTTGACCAAGCCATTCAGCGTGTAGGGGATGGGTGTCGCAGCTGTGTACAAGCGTTACCCATGCCGCCGAGACAGGAACCTGTAAGCTGGCCAAAGACCAACGAGAAATGGTCTCGACTGCACATTGACTTCGCGGGGCCCGTCGATAACACCATGCTCCTAGTTGTTGTTGACTCTCACAGCAAATGGATAGAAGCTATGCCGATGCGCCAGGCCACCGCTAAAAACACCGTGGATGCCCTTAGGACGTTGTTTAGCAGATTCGGGCTGCCTCATACCGTGGTCTCAGATAACGGCACGCCATTTACCGCGTCAGAGTTTGGCCGCTTTATGGTGCGAAACGGTATCGCACACATTCGAACGCCGCCTTATCATCCACAAAGCAATGGGTTGGCAGAGCGCGCCGTCAGAACAATAAAAGGCCTAAAGAAATTGACTGGAGTGGAACTTGGGATTGCCTTGGCTAGAATGTTGTGCAAGTATAGGAACGCGCCGCAGTCTTCGGGGTTGTCTCCATCGGAAGTACTTTTGGGATACAAGCTGCGGACGCGACTTGACATGTTTTCCACCCAGGAACCGTACAGAACAGCGGCGGGAACCCATCGACGACGCTCCTTGGAACTTCGCCCCTGGCGATACCGTCTACGTCCGCAATTACGGAGTTGGGGACAAGTGGACACCGGGAAAAGTCAAGGCTACCACGGGTGCCCGGCTGGTGACTGTTCAGACGGATGAAGGTGTGGTCCGCAGACACACAGAACAAGTGCGCAAGCGTTCTGCCGACGCACCCGGGACTCCACCTCCTGAACCACAGGAAGACCCGATGCCCAGAGAGGAGAGGGCGCCGGATTCCAGTACCACGTCGGACGGCGCAGAAGCCCCACCCCAACTGCGGCGTTCCGCTCGTACGAAGAAGCCGGTAGAGCGCTACGGTTATTAAGGGGAAAGGATTGCTATCACTGTGACGTCGAATCAACCCAATCTGCATGCGGCAGCTGCCCATGCGCCCTGTTCAATCTATCGTTGCTTGTTCTCCTCCTTCCCCTTTCCTATATATATATTTCCGAGACGGGAATAAACGTTCTCATTATGCTTGGAGACGCTGACTGATTCGCTTCCGGATCCCCGGGGTTTCGCCCGGCTCGGTTACACAACCAAACCACTTTTTGTGGTCCATCTGAATGGAGCGTATGACAGAACATCTCGCTTGTGCTCGAGAAAAGCAAATACCGCACCTGCCGTCGCCACTGACAGAGTAATACCTGTAGCTCAGCAGCGAAACTTCTTCCCCAAGAATTAGCTGTGGTAAAATTACACGCGGCTAGCGCTCGCGTGAAATAACAAACTACTGTAGAACAGCATTTTCCAGCAGGGACCCTCTGCATATCCACTGCCACGTCAGAAAGCCGCATCCTGACTCCCCATGTTTGGAGCTTTTCCCTAACCTTTAACGCAGTGAACAGCGCCCAAAGCCAGATGCGTCTGAGGGCAGATCATTTCTAACGCGCCCGTGGACACGGAAGGGATTGTCTGAGACAGACCTTAGTTTCTAGAACATGGACTCCGCGCGTGAAAGGAGCCACCGCTTTTACTTAGGTCAGGACTTCGCGTCGAATGCTCCATACCGACTCCCCAATCTCCTTCATAGAGTTCCTAATCTCGCTTTTGAATTCCTTAAGATCGCCTACCTTAACAGGGACCTCGAGTGCCCGCTTAAGCCCGACCCACATGCAGCGCTTTTGCCGCCGTTTTCTGGCGTTGCGTCTCTCGCCGTCTTCACAACGTCGCCGAAAGCGAGGGCGACCAACCACACGACTAGCGCACAGACCGGCGCCAGCTCAGCGTCACACAACGTGGGCCGATGAACTTAATGTAGGACCACGCAAAGCTGTGTGCAATGTGCGCCACTGGAACAACAATAAATATTCACCATTACAGCTTATATACCCTACTTGAAGTTCCGCAGTGCACAAGACATTCATAGCATTGCAAAAGAAGCACACTGTCCGCAAAAGTTTTTTTTTTTTTTTGTTGTTGTTGTACTTGTGGCGGCACCTATGGAGATAAAAGTGAACCAGCAAACTCAAAATCGATGGCTTCCGAGACTCGCGCTTATGTTTGAGGCCTAGCTGCCGGGGTAATTGAGAATGGTTCTCGAAAACGGTGTAATGTAATCCCGTGTGCGTTGCTGTCGAAGCATCTGTAGACAAACATGAGTCAAATACAAGCGTCAGTTAGGATCTTGAGGTTCACACAGTTCACAACGATGACAATATATTCGAGGCGGGCCGTGTCCAGATATTGACGCCGCGGCGGCGGCGTCAATATCTGGACGGTCTTGATCTCGGCGTTTCGGCTGCCGTCATTGTCAGCGTCGACGCAGAGTGACGCCGGAGAGAGAAACGCCAGAAAACGGCGGAAAAAGCGCTCCATGTGGTTCGGGCTTTATTGGTGGGATGTGCCGCCGTCGGCGCCTCTGCGCGGAGATCTCGTGGGGCCGGCGTCGGCTGCGCGACAAATCCTGCTTGGGGAGGGACATGAACTCGACCCTGAACTGCGCGTTCTGCTTGGCTAAGTGCGCCACTGCGGAATTGCTCTGCCTTGGCGGCGAGCGCTGTTCTAGCCAGAAATAAGTTCTTTAGCGCAAATAAATCATGGAGGCCTCATGCGACATAGCTAATTTTATCTACGGAGCGGAGGAGTTTTATTGCTCAAAACGGTGAGCAATATTGTTACCAGAGCAAAGATGTTACGAGAAAGACACAAAGGACGGCAATTTACAAATGTATTTACAGGTAGGCTTTTGGCGGCAACCAAAATGGTGGACAGTCCGCCCATCAGCCAGTCCCGTCTTCGTCTTCCTTTCCGTAGATGGTATGTGTCATACCCATGGACTATGGTCGCTTCGTAGCAGTAGTTTTTTTTTGTTTTGGAGGGGGCTGATGTAGGGCACCTAAGGGATACCGCAATTCTTGCCACGTCGGGCAAATTACGCGGGCTTTGCAACATTTGAGTCGTTCATTGAAGCTCTCCAAGCGCCCGAGAAACATGAGAGGCAATCATAATGTTCCAAATAATAAGGAGTGAAATTAAAGAAGTGCGTTCTGGTTATGAAGTGCATCAGCGATGGTAAACTTTTTTTGCAGAAAAACAGATAAGTCACTTTCATGCCACTACTATGACTTCTTTCTTGCTCATATAACACACCCTAAAAAGAAAGGAGGAGTCGTTCCGTGTGCAGTAATACTAACACATCTATTTCCATGAATGCCGATGGAGAACATCCCTTCGAAATCTCAATTTCGAAGTGTGTCAGCTAGCACTCGCGGTTTGCGCTGCCAAACCTGCTGAGATCAGTATACTGCAAATATTTCGCAACACATCCAAGTGCATCTGTTTGCTGGTGTGAATTTGCTGCTAACAAATCGGCCGACGGCACGTGAACTTCATACTGTCTTGGACCTGTAAAATTGAGAAACGAGTCAAAAGGTTATGCGTATTAATCCTATCGCCATACTCGCGAGCTGCCACAGGTACCTCAAGCATCTAGTATTACATGTATCTCAAACATATAATATTTGTTGCTTCAAATGCAGTATTTTATGTTTAAAACACGGCAGGTCAACTGAAAAGAACATCAGACTGAGACGTAATGCCCATGCGGAATTTAACATTTGTAACGCACTGCAAGAACATAACAATAAATTCAGGAACCGATATGCGATCAAACAAGTGATTATGTGATATTGTGTAGTGCAGGACTCAGCATTATAAAGCATAACTTCAATTTTCATAACTTCGATATACTTGTCATTTACACAATGAATAACGACACCTCAGTCACTTGTGCTTCATACCAGCAGTGCTCGGCCCACGGTATGTGGGCATGCGCCACAGGTGTGTGAATCTTGTAGAACATACCTCAGCCAATGACCAACTAAAATAGACATACGAAACGCCATGATGGCGGTAAATAGATATATGAAACGCTGTGACTGCGAGGATCCAACATGTAACTTTGAGCGGCGCCTCAAGTTTTCTGCACCTCACCCCGTCGAACTGCCTCTAGGTTCGGCCAGTACTTCGTGTTCGCAGTTGACACACGACGGCCGGCTCAAAGAGCTCCTCTCTTAAGACGAGGAAGGAACACTGTTTATCGCATCGCAGTTTCCCTTTCGTCTATCTCGATGAGAGTACAAAGCAGAGGTGCGCGACAGACTAACCAGGGAGATAGCTGAGCCTTTCTTTATTAAGAAAAGCAATGTCATCTGCATAAGTATATCACCAGTACCACGATTAGATTGTGAAGTTGCATTCATTGATGTAATGTAGGCATGCCGACTCATTGTGTTATCTACTTTGCTCCCTGTTTTATTTAAATTTGAGAACATGGGAATGCAGGCTAAGTTAGAGCCAGCTATCCCATCACCGTAATATTGAAGCTCAGAAAAATGAGCGCGCATACCGAAAAAAAAGACCCACAAGGAAGGAAAAAAGCATAAGAAAAGAAAGAAAAGAGTATGTACTAACAATGTACAAGCATGATGTACAGCTTGTAAAGGATACCTCTAAGGGCAAAGTTCAATGCATGCAGAGTGGATACACATACTACCGCTGATACAGTCCCTGCCAATATTTCTATGAACTGGCCTACAAAAGGTATATGCGACATGGAAACGCATAATAGAGAGGCAATAATATCATTCACAAACAGTTTATCAGTTTTGTGTCCATTAAAAAGTCTCGAAGAGCTCTGACTGCACGTCTTGGGTTTTCAGGGTGTGGCCACGGTCCAAGCATTTTGCTGTGTGAGAGATCGGCGATTGAGTATGTGTAACGGATCTCTCAGTTGAGCTCGGTGTTCTTTGTACTGCAGGCACTCCATGATGACGTGCTCCACTGATGTGCCCGGATTAACACAGTGATCGCACTGCACGGACGTTCTTCGTTTGATTCTGCACCAGTGAGGCGTGTATGCAACGTCCAAGCGTAAACGGTGCAGGAGTGTGTCTAATGTGTGATCGATCTGACTCGATCCACTTTGCAAATGCGAAGACCTTCCGTGATCATCAACCCAGTTTGTTCCTTTATCGTTGGTTGCCTTCACCCTATGGGTGTACACATATGCTCTCCGAATAAATTTCAGTTTCAGTCGGCACTGGTCCGTGTGTGCTCCCTGCGTACTGTGTGTGTTTGCGCATGTACTGCCAGGAATGTCTACCAACCAGTCCGGTTAACCACCCCTCTGCGATGCTTATGCTAGAACATTAACGCACTGTTTAGCGCATTTTTCTTCGACAAAATAGATATGTGTGCTTTGGACTAACGCGCCTTCTAACGCTACAGCGTACCATAAGGTACCATTGAATCGCCAGGATGCTGTCGACGTTCCTGGTTGGCGCATGCTAAGCATACTCATGAGCGGGTGCATGCGCTTTGCACAAAAACTTCGATACTATTCGTAACAGTTCCACCGAAGGCCATACAATTCGTCATGCGCAATTTACTCATTCGCTGCTTCGCATGGCAGTGATTCTCATAGTGGCCGGGATCTGCAGGGTTTAAGTAATGTGCATGTAGACAATGCAGCCTATTGCTCTTTTATATGGAATTACGAGTGAAAATAAAAGGCTATTGATTAACCAGAAATTTAGCTGTCAAATTCGCCTGCCATTGTTTTCCCGTAATTGACACAAAGCATCCTTTATTTCAAATCAAGAAACCTAGATAACCTTGCATCGATGAAAGATCGCTACAACGATATAGAACAGGAAATGTCCCTCGAGCCAACGTTTCGACATGTGGACTTGTGTTCGTTAGGATAGCAACTGCCTTCTCGGGCGTTTGTTTCTGTACGTCCTTGCACGCCCCCTCCCCCCCTCCCGTACACAGAAGGAGAGGAGGAGAAGAGAGGCAGCTGTGAGCAAAAAAAAAGGAAATAAAGGGGCGGGGCAATTCGGGTGACAGGTGTGAGCTTGAATAATATAAGTGAAAATAGCGAAAGCTTCCAAAGAATCCTCTTGTAGTACTTGGAAATACAATGTGTGCGCAGCACTAGAAAGCAGGACGAAGAAAGGAACACATACGCCAACTACATGCAGTGCACTTCTCGCATGTGTCCCCCCTCCACGCACATGCAGTGCAGTGCACCGAAAGCTTGTTGCTAAAAAAGTGACTACACTGTTCAAGACTGCTTTTCTCGTCGAATTCGATGGGGGTTCAGCACCTGGAAAAACACCTTAGGGAAGAAGCATACACGCGAAATACCTTAACCTTTCGTCGTTTTCCTTAACCCCGCCCCGGGGGTTAAGGAAAACATTTATGGGAAACATTTAAGGGAAACATTTATGCCTGTAGGCTTCAGAGTATTGAACTTGTAGATGCGATACGATTCCCTGTATTATATATATATATATATATATATATATATATATATATATATATATATATATACAATCCTTTCACATTCGCAGTGGCAACACGCGGGTGACGTAATCTGCCATACCGATACGATACCCAGTGCTTCGCCACTCGTCATCATTCACATTAGTGGAGATGCAGTGATCTTTTGCATGTGTGCAAGCAAAGAGCGTTTTGGTAAGTGCATTTATAGTTGTCGAATTGTAGTTTCTGCTCTTTTTCACTGTACATCTTCCCTTGTAATGAGCTTACGTACTTGTGCTTTACACAGACACACTGTGTCGCCCATTACCGTGGTCAGGGCCGAGATTGGTGCATTGTCCAGCATTCAGTCTCCTTTTCGCCACCTCCGTCCATTAAACCACTGCATAAGAGATGTGTCTGTGGAATGGTGAATTAACGTCAAAGTACATATCAGCCTTCGTCAGGCACGGCAGTGGCTGGCCGATCCGCGAGAAGTTCCTCACAAAGGGGCTGTAATACGCGAACAGTCCGAGAATTTTGCCTACACTCTTGTTGTCGGCGTGCACAAGCAAGTCGGGGATCACTGCTACTTTCTGTGGATGAGGTATTGTCCCATATTGTTTAATATTGCTGATTAAAAACAAAAGACCCTGTATGCGCAGCCTTTCTGGCTTGAACGTGAATCCCAACGTGTTCACTGCTTGAAGAATTTCCTCATTGTGGCACGAGTGTACCCTATATTTTAAGGCAAATGGAATAAGGTCTTCCATGTACACAAGGCAAGCCTACCACTTAAGGCTAAAGTACTGCACCCACAATGCATTAAGAAGACGCAGGTAGCCAGAAAATACCAAATGGCATGACTTTGAACTCCAAAAGTTCGTCTGCTGTGATGGCGCCGCACTCGTGTCTGTACTTTCCATCGATTCCATTTTCCAGTACCGGTGTTGAGGTCGTTCGGAAAGAAATAATAGTAATGCTGTGCGTCGGAAACTCGATCCTCGGCGATGCGGTGCATGTTCGTATTGTTAGACATGCCGAATGTTTTAGGAAACGTGACCTGAAATTTCGCTACTACATAAAAGAGGATATTCGTGCACTCTTTGCGCAATTGTTCCGTTCATGTTGGTACTCCTACAGGAAAAGCCGGCACATCACAGCTCCTTTCTGTTAGGTTCACCGTACTCTGAGCATTGAAGCCGCGCTGCGAACGATGCTAGTTCACTGGGTTGTGCACACTGGAGCGCTGGCAGGGCTGGTGTTGGCTGCCATTGTACAAGCTGGCGTGGCCGCGGCATGGCTGGTGTAAGTGAGAGTGCTCCAGGGCGCGGTACAGTGAGAGGCTGCCCGCTGGCGTAGTGTGGAACATACTGAAAGCATCTCAGCATACGCTGGTGCTGGCTTGGCTGGTGGGCTGTTTGCACTTACTGTTAACTGATTTCTCTAGCTGTGACGATGCCTGCAACAAGTATGGCTTTCCTGCACGTCTATTTTTTTCGCTGCGAGGCGCTGCAGTCAGCTAATACAGCCTATCGGTCCTACGCGGGTTAAGCGCTAGCAGATGTGATTGTTCGCATTTTGAGCTCGTCCCCGCACTTAGCCTTTATACATCCTGTATCATGTCCATGCAAAATTTCGGCAACAATTATATCGTACAATTTAATTTATGGTAAAAGACCTAGCCTGCTTGCTTGGCATCTCAGGAGCCCAGGTTCGGCACCCTTGCCACTTTGTAAGTTGCGCGTGCCTGCATGCGCGCTATCTCCCTATTTGAATATAAAGCTTTTCAATTACCTTTTTAAATGCGAAGCCAGGGTAAATGCGATGCCAGGTTGAAATGCGATGCCAGATTTTAAATGCGATGCCAGGTTATAAACATTAAAAACGCACTTGATCTATATAATAATGTACGGGGTCGGTGAATAAAGAATGGTTTCGTATCTCCTTATTTGCATTTTCGGACACGTAGTGGTCTCGCTTTCTACAGTTTGTTCGATATGAAATAGTTTATTGTGCCTCAGCATCGTTTGACGCTGTGGTACCATCGCGCCGTTACGTTATCGCTTTTACGATCTTCCCCTCTATTTGGGACCGCAGTGGGTTAAGCAACGGATGAGTTGAGAATGTGGTGTTTACGGAAGCACCAGCTCGGGAGCTGGGCTCTTCGATTGGCTCCGAGGCAAATTGGAACTCGGAGTGCTAGGTAGTGTGCTAAAGAGCTTCCTGCGTCATATAGAAGGAATCATGCTTCGCAAGTACGTACCTACGTAATAGGGGATCATGCGCGGACCTTTCGGACACGGCGGCAATCGAGAAGTTGAACTGATCACGCCGGGTGCTCTGGTTTTCGTAGTTTGGCGTGTTAGTCTTTCGTTGGCTTCCTGATGGCGAGTTTCCGAGCGGCATCGACGGTCACCGTACGGCTTTTAAGGTTCTCTTGTAGAGGATAACGAAATACTTCCTTCGAAGGCCATATGATCGAAAAACGACGTTTTCCAAAAAAATCTCTTTGGCGAACTTGGACGCTGCTTGTGCCATCTAACAGCACTCACTGCAAGTTATTTTTTCTGGACAGCTTTTCTGATTGTTGTGCAGAAATGCGCGATTTTGGAGGCCGTGTGTCGCTAGTGAGTCGGCACAGTTTCTTGCTGTCGCAAAAGTGGCGACAGCAACCAACTGTGTCGACTCACTAGCTGGCAACGTGAGTGTTGCGAGAAAGATGACAACACTTGCGTGGGACCGCCACCTAGAATGCACGAGCCCTGTGATGATCTTGTCCTCTAGAGTCAGTATAATAACTCCATGGGGAACTCCCCCTGCAATGCACGGGGGCCCTATAAGGAGCTTAGTGTATGGAGTCGTTATTCTAGCTCTATGTACGTGGGCGCAGTCAGTCCACTCCTCGCGACGGTACGGCTGGGTGGATTCGCAAAGGGCTTTAGTTTCCCATACACTTTATTGTTGGACATGCTAGAAGCGTTTCAGCAACTCCTAGGAGAGTGGGCAGGGTCAGTGGGTTGCAGTTGGCGCCAGTGTAGTTTTTTTAGGGAGTTTATGCGAGCCAAGTGTGCGACGCTAATTCACAATAACTGTGCTTGATGAACACCTATGCTTGATTCGTGCATCAGTATGATTTATGTTGTAATGCGGTGCACTGTACATATAAGGCTTGTTTATTCACTTTATCTCCAATGTAGCGGTCCTGTGTTTGGCGTAGCTTCCAGCTCGTAAACTGGCATTTCGTGTATGTGTGCTCCTAGTGAGTACGCGATATTTTTTCGCTCTCAAATGTGTGTTTATTTTTTGAGACATGCACTTCAGTGCAGGAAGTACGTCAATGATTTCTTGGTCGACCCCGGCATAAAACAATTTGGAGTTACAAACAAAAGACTGCCTGTATTCTAGAGCACCGCTAGAGATAATTACTACCCAGCAGATAGACAAGAAACCGGCGATTCTGAGTGTCGCGATTAATTTATGGCAGCATCCAGCGGGAGCTCTAAGGCCCTGTCGCTATAAAGGATACATATCTTAGTCTGTTCTAAGCATTAGTGCAGCCATCAGTGTACGGCTACCGGTTTTCCAGATGAAGCTATATGCCCGCTTCAATTTCCGCTGAACTGGCCTATACTAGGATGAGTGAATTTCGTCTTTTAACGTTAAGAAATGACTCGGCAATGACACACGTATTCTTGCGTTTACTTACCATGCTCTGGTTTGTAGACAAACAAACCGCAGCCTCCTTTTGGTTCATAACACATCATCGTCTTCTGGAGATTTTCTTCAGCTGCATAGATATAGTACGGGCGAAATGTAAGCTTGGTAGCAAAAAGTTGCCAGAGACATGTACAGCTCCTTGATTTCTAAAAGTGTTTGTACTAGCAAAATGGCTGCAGTGTTTCGCGTGCGCTCCCGTGCTCGGTATTTATTCGTTCCTTCAGCTCCTGCTAAAACGCTGCCGCATACTAGCGGCGACGTGCCTCCGTGACAACACAGCGACCCCGACCAGTTTACAATCCATTCCTCGGGTATCATTTACTCCATAGCTTTAAAGACCTTGTGTAACACGATAGCCAGTGTCGTCCTCAGCCTCCACGGTGGAAATAATCACCGCGAGCTGCTGCCTTTATAGGGGGGGGGGGGGGGGGGGCGAGGGGCATGGGACCACGCAATAAGCCCTGCGCCACGGCATAGGTGCTCCGCTGAACGAAATTCGATTTCCGAAATTGAGATCCCCCGGAACACTACTCCTTATCTGACTTACACCCATGATAGCTCGGACTGTAACTTGAATACGAGGAAACATGGTTCCCTTACGAGGAGGCCTTGCTAACAGGGCCCAAAAACGCTGTGCTCGGTGCTCAAGCGTCCTTCAACTTCTATTTGAAAACCTTGAAGTAATTTTACAGCCTTGAATAGACCCTCTCAAGAGTCACGATTGATGAGAACTTGATATATTTGGATGGGACGTCGGCACTGACGTGGCGTCCCGACGTCTTCCTTTGCCAACATGGCAGCACCGTTGATAGGAGGCGGCACTCGTATCTGCAGATTGCGAGTGTTCCAAAATTTTTTGTTTTGCTGGTCACGAAGGCGTGGGAAAGAACGAGTGGTGGTACTGCGGCACCTGCATCAATGCGCACAGTCTCCTTCACAGTGGTGGCGAAAGCGTGATGGCCAGCGCGAACATTGGTGAAGCCGCAGAGGCATTTCGCAGCTCACAGGACACAGATCACAGCCAGAGACCACTGCTAATTACCCTTGCTAAGGATATTTGCGACTATCTAACCTAGACAGTGTTGTCCCAGTATTTTTAAAGAAGGCCTATGGGTTCGTGTGACCACATATCCACCCTTTGAAGCAAATTGATCAGCCTAATTTATGGCGATAGGTTGATTATGGTTGCCGTGTTTGTGTATCCCAAGTGAGAGATTACTGTTGTCTTTGGAAAAATATAGCTGAATTTATAGAAGAACAAAGGGGTTCATGATTTCCGTACGAGATCGCGCATAGGTCCCGCAAACAGCAGCGCAGAGAAACTGCTCATCCAAGGATGCAGTCGAATTTCTGTGACTACGCTTGAGTTTATATGCAAACTTGTGAATTATGCAAAAAAAATATTCGAGAGCAACTGAAGTAGCCAAAAGGACGTACTTATCTTTTCAGTCCCTGTGCTCGGCAAATAATAGCTCCACTGAGAGACCGTCATATCTGGGTTATTAGAGCGGGCATCCCAAGAGAGTTGCGCAGAGAGTCGTGGCAGCTGTCTTTAAGGTAGAGGGAAAACAGCTGTAGTAATAGGGCCAAACAAACCACCCTACAATTCAAGATTACACGCGCGTTTTTCGAACAGGATTCAGGTGAGTAGTACTGTTCGGAATACCGTAATTCGTAGAGCCTTAAATTGAATATTTGTGGAGCAAGTTAAGTTAGAAATATTGATGACATCCACAGGGTGTCAACATTCAGGGGAACGTTGTTACAAAATAAAGATGTTTTTTCTTGCCTTTTCCACACAACAGGCGCAGTTTAAGACCATCAAGAGACCACCTTAGTTGCGTATCAAAATGTAGGAAGAGCTTATGCGTACTCTATTATTTACTTACAGCATTACAGGTTATATTTACTGCTTACACCCATTTTACACTCCTGTAAGTAGTCGTGTGTTTATTCGCTTGAAAAATATGATGTCAATCGTTTCTTTCGGCCTTTCCGTATTACGGCCTTTGAACAATACGTCCAGTTAACTGTTCGTCCTAAAAAACACCGCAGCAGGCTGCGGCATGAGGCGTTATCCACCCTAACTAGGGTACGCTCACTTGAGTGAAACTGTGGAAGCGAAATTGTCGAACTGAGTGGTGCAAAGTGACGCATGGATGCTATTCAGGATTGTCTAAAAGAACATGGATCCCCGAGCAGCGTCCGCCATAGTCGTCAACACCAGACAGATTTACGATACCTTCCTAGGCTGTGCCGTGTATCGCAGGGGCTTGACCATTTTAGGCGCAAATAATTCTTTATAATTATCAGGTGCTCTTTGCAGTGTCAGATACACATAACCATGTGAATTAAACATGAAAAAAATGTACTCTGACTTTTCAATTAGAAATTATCATTCCCTGAAATATTTTCGTTTTAAGACGCAAGTTTTTTATGCCGGGGTCCTCACGACATACCGTAACAGATATGATGCAGCAAAATAAACATATAAGAGCAAGACAGAAAAACACTTACAGAAACTTCTGTTCATGTGCTGGGGATCGAATTGACAGCACCTCGCTCCACGACGAGAGCTTCCAGTGCTCTAACACTGCGCGAATGCCGCATATGTCCGAGAGAGAGAGAGAGAGAGAGCTCTTTATTGAAAATCAGAGAATTTAGCCGGCGTTGAAATATCGCTGACATGCTACTCTGCGTGGGGAGGGAGTTTGGGGAGAGAAAGATGAGTAGAAAGAAGTACAAGATACAGTGAAAAAAAAAGATAAAGAAAAATTGGGCTTTGTGTTTCTGACTATGATGCCTAATTGCGTCCAATGATATTTCTCGTTAGCACCAACCAGCAGTGATGTGATAGGATGCGTTGCATGATGGGTGAGTGATGGTGACGACGGATATAAAGTTTAAGTCTATCGGGTTGACCTATACTATTTAAATATGTAAACAAAAGGTCCATCGCATGTCTCTGTTGTGTGGGGCAAGCTAGAGGGCCTAAAACACACTGAGGTGATAAAGGGAGCTGTGTGACTGAATGCAATGTTCATAGAGCGCACGCTCATCATTGTACGCTCGGCACTCAAAGAAAATATGCTCTACGGATATGTCCGGTGCCGTACGAACGCGTCTTATATTTCTTCTTCAACGCTCTCGTCCGGCTCCGCGTGCATCCAGCACACTGCCGGGAACGGTGCCGCCATCCAGGAGAGGCAAAGTGAATCACTGCGGCTTTACTTCATCTCTCCTGGATGACGGTACCAACCCAGGCGCGTCCCAAAGTCCGCCTCGATACACGTGTGCGGAGCCGCGCGTGCATCGGAAAGAACTGTGATAAGGAAGAACATAGCCGTGTTCGTACAGCCTCGAGCGACAGCGCAGTGGCAGAGCACCGGTCACCTTTCGTCGTGGGTAGCTTTGCTCCGCCGACCAGTCCTCGAGCGTGATGGTAACAAAAACACTGCTGTGTTAGGCGCCCAAGCACGGTAACGACATTGACGGGTCAGTGCGGCGCATGGAAATGTGACTGATACGTTTGTCGCGCGGCATTTACTATGTACTGTGTCCACTTATTACGTAATATACCTCAGTTACCAGAACGGGTTGGTTCTTGAAGTTATGGAGGCGATGCGTGAACGTGGGTTCATCTACGACAAACAGTGCCGCGTGAGCGAAACACCGACAGCAATGGGCAAGTCCACCTCAATCTACAATAAGCATTCAAGTGCTTAGCGAACAAACATTTCACTTTTGTTTTATACCGATTCCGTTGGCACAGGGATCACTCACAATTTCTTAATATGACTCAATAACGTTTCGAGCGATATCTTCCAATGGGCTGCATAACGAATATTTGGAAGGGGCAATATAACACCCAATAGGCAAAGTATGAATGTTAGAATGAAAATTGAAATAAGTGCGTTCTTTTTCACCATAATAAAAGAAGCTGTAACTCGGGGATGCGGGAGAGCTGTGTAAGTGTTTACTTCGATTATTTGATATTACATAACCCCATTTCCGCAAGTCTGCGAAGTTGCCAAGATACCGACAGTTTGATAAGAAGCATATGATAAACAGAAGGTGTAACAGAACAGCACCAGGTTTATCTTATATCGTGGAGATGCCCAATGACCTAAACAATTTATGACTGCAATTAAAATCATTGCTGCTAAAATTGCTAGGTTTGCGTGTCGTTCAAATCACGCCAGAGACGTTTAACAGATGCGAGCGATTTAATCAGCTTAAGAGAACGTGTCCTTGGGCTTCTTGGTTCAGGCTTCAAACTGGAAATTTGGAAAGCTAGAAAGACGGGGAAAAGAACTCTCCTGTATGTCTAGTACTCATCCCCGTTGTTTTAGCGCTCGAAGTTTCCCGAATTATTATTGATTTGCGGAGTTCCATGTGCAAAACCACCTATGGTTATGAGAGACGCCGTAGTGGAGGGCTTCGGAAATTTTCATAACATGCGGTTCTTGAACGTGCACTGACATCGCACAGCACACGGGCCTCAAGATTTCGCCTCCATTGAAATGCAGCCGCCGCGGCCGGGATTCGATCCCGCGACCCTCGGATCAGTAGCTGAGTGCCATAGCCACAAGACTACCGTGGCTAAGCAAATGCTCTCCGTTTCAACTACCTGGTCAGACCATGCCTTCAACCGGCGCACGGCTTGTTTTGTACCTCGTTTCACAATAATATGTGCGGCATAGTTTTATTTGCTAGAGGAAAATCTAACATCATGGGTAGGTGCTGCTTGGTTCCATGCTAAATACCTATTCGCATTCGAGACGTGAGTTACAGCACCCTGTGGCCGACCAACAGGTCGCACCAGAGCAATTGTTTCGGTTAACTCGTTGTTGGTGTGCCACGGACCACACTTTGCCTCTTTAGGTGGCCTTCGGGTAAATAAGTCACGGCAGTTTGTGAGAGGCGGTATAATATTAGCGAGTAAGAAAATGCTGCGCCTAGTTGACGGAATCACTCTGAACCGGTCGGATCCCTAGTACTGGGTGTACTAGAGATGCAATTTCTTAGAAACAGCGCTTAACTGAACGAGGAACAGAACAAGCGCACACAGGACAAGCGCTGCAGTTAAGCGCCTGTCCTGTGTGCGCTTGTTCAGCGGCTGAACTCGCAACTGATGTTAATTCTAAGGGTAACATACAAGCGATATTTTGACGAAATAGACGTAAACGTACTCGCCCAACTTACTATTTTAGTTCAAATTTGTTCTCTTGTTATGCCTTCCTCAGAATCACGGTTGGGAAGAGACTGGAATGGTTGTCTGCTTTAGTAGGGGTTTTAGCGGCCGCAATGTTTTGTTCAGTTGTTGATGGTCATTGTAGGTGCCTGTATTACGAATCCTTAAATATTCAGGCCATCATACCGCCAACTCGCTGGAATTTCTCTTCTGGCAGACAATACAGAGGTTTTTCATTGCCTCGGGATCTTAGTCCTTGTATAAATCCCGCAATGTCTTGTATATGATGCTGTCTAATTGCACAAGCGCGACTTTCACTGGAATTGAGTGTTGCAATCTGGGCTGGCGAAGCGTGTAAAAGCATCGGTAAAGGAAACTAGCTGATATCAGCCACAAGTTCATGGTGGCGTACCAAGTGTCTGTGCACAATAACTGCGTACCCATGAGTACCGCATTATACTACGATATGCATTCTGCCATTACTGCGCCAGCGCTCGCATATCTCTATCAATTTTGAGGGCCCTGTCATCAAGGCATTAAGGAAGAGAATTTATTTCGCGCCTCTTAATTATGCGAAGTGGCCGTTGATATGTTGGCCCCCCAGACACATATATCTTATCGATTGCTGGGGTTTTCCTCCCCAAAATCGCGACACAATTGCAAAACGCGGAGGGCGGAAATTTTACTTCCATTTCCAATAGCATCAATCTAAAGGCAGTTTCAAGACACTTGTCATTTTTTAGCGCAGAAGCCTTCGCAGGCAAATGCAGTATCGAAGCAAGGGCACTGCGTGCGTGGCAAAGTCGGTGTTGGAAATCGCGTGCACTGCTGAGACGAAAGCGAAGAACGGGGTGCTTAAGGGGTACGTGAGAACGCAAACATTGACTGGTACATTGCATAGAACTAACACATTCAACGTCTCTGTCCCCTTCAACTGTGCCAGTGGCATTGCTGACCGCGGAGGGCGTTGGAAACCGTTCTCGCACTGAGTGTCCCAGGGAACAAAGAAAGCTAGGCTTGTTCACTGGACCCGGACAGGCCGCCACTGGAATCTGAGCCTTGCAACGCTCAATGCAACATCCCTCTCGAGCGAAGCTAGATTACCGGAACTACTCGAGGAACTAGAAGGCGTTAGTTGGAACGTCATTCGCCTCAGCGAAATTAGCAGAGCAGGTGAAGCTTACATAATATTAAAGAACCGACATGACCTCCGCTATAGTGTTGCCCGAAAAGAGAGAATATGGCGGCGGGTTCGTAATTCACAAAGATATAGCGGGCAACGCAGGCAAATTCTACAGAATAAACGAAAGAGTAGCATGCGTCGCAACAAAGCTAAATAAGCGATATAAACTTAACATAGTCCAGGGATATGCGCGAACAACTATCTACGACGACGAACAAGTAAAATAGTTCTAAGAGGATATCGAATTGGCGCTAAAAAGAGTACGGACACAATACGCAACAGTCATGGGGAATTTCAATCCAAAGGTAGCAGCAAAACAAAGTGGGGTACAGGTGATTGTACGGCCTCGGCCGTAGGAAAAACCGTGGGGAAATGCTAGTATAATTTCCCGAAAGAAACCGTCTCCGCATAATGAATACGTTTTTTTAAGAAACACAAGAATAGGAAGTAGACGTTGAAAAGCCCTAACGGGGAAACAAAGAATGAAATTGACTTTATAATGTGCAAACAACCATGTATAATTCAAGACACGGAAATATTGGGGAAAATAAAAGCTCCAGGTATCACAGATTAGTAAGGGCTAAGGTCGTACTTAACCTCAAGAAGCAAGAATGAAATAATTACTGGAAAAACGCAAATGTAGATGTAATCAGAGCGAATAACGAAGAATTTAAATTCGCCCTCCAGAACAAGTTCGAGGCCTTAGGCCAGAACGATGAAGATTAAGAAGCAATAAACAAAACCATGACGAAAACAATCTTTGAAACAGCGATAGAAGTCGAGGGTAAACAACACAACAAAGTAACAAGTTATCCTAATCTACCAATAACTGAATAAAAACGCTAACAAATGAAAGTGCCTTCGTCAAAAGATCAAATACTATTCTCAGAACCATCAAAACTGATCCGTAAAGTGAGGCAAAGAGATGTAAGAAACTTTAACATGAGAGAAATAGAGAAAGCAGTGGAGAAAGGCACCAGCATTACATCGGTCAAAAAGAAACTGCACTTAGGACAAAACAAAATGCATGCCCTCAAAGATAAACAAGGTAACGTTATCAACAATTTCAACGAAAGGAGAGGTAGAAAAAGATTTCTACTCTGAACTATACAGCTCTCAGACCCACCATACAACCTTAATAGAAATAGAATCGGGGCAGGACACTGAAATTCTTTATATAACCACTGACGCAGCCAAAACAACTCTCACAGGCATGCCCCGCAGTAAAGCAGCAGGAGGAGATGGCTTAACAGCCGGCTTGACCAAAGACGGAGGAGACATTTAAAAAACTTGCATCGCTCTTCACGAAATGTACCCATACATCTGGAAAAATCCTAATATTATCCTAATCCACAAAGAAGGTGACATAAATGAGTTGAGGAATTACAGACCAATCGGCCTACTCACGGTTATATATAAGGTATTTATGAAAGTAAGTTTTGGTAGGATAAGCGAAGCACTGGACCAACGACATTACGTTAAATCCAGACACGCCATTTGGCGCAACGAAAGCGCTCGTCTCTTTGTCTTGCGTGATCATAAGTATTTGTCATTTTCCGGGTCGTCAATCGAGAGATGATAAATAGGAGTTGCTGTGCAAACCATCTATGTCATCGTTTATTCGCTGAAGAGGACATAAATCCTTCTTCATCACTGTGATGAGGCTTCTACAGTCGACGCCGAATCGCCAGGAATCGTCTTTTTTCTTATCAATATAACTGGAGCCGCCCAAGGTCTACAGTACTCCTGGATTACGTTGTTTTGTGGTATATCCTTAACGTGATTGCTGATAATTTTTCTCTCAGCGGGCGAGACACGATAAGATTTTTGCCGAATAGGGGGCCCTGTTCCAGTGTAGACACAGTGGTGTGTGTGGAACTGCGGTGGTGAAGGTACTGGTTGCAGTTGTGCACAGTCAAAGACCGAAGCATAGCTTGCAAGACACTTTTGTGGAGTGCGCTGATCGGAAGACGGGAGTGATTTGAACATTGAAGAATGGACTGATTCTGGCCGGCATTGGCGCGCTGAGGCAGCAAGAGAATGGATGCGTACAGTAGTATCGTCTTTAATGAACGTTACCTTCGACCGCGCAAGTAAAAGAAACGACTCCGACTACATGTGCAAAGCCTACACGTGAGTAATACCGTCTACGACTTTGAACAGTGAACGAGAGAAGACGAGGTTCTTCTTTAAAGCGTTAGCGTTGTTAGGCTGACTTACACCCTAACATGCATCTTCACGAAGGCGAGTTTATGTTACTGGAACGTACACGAAGTGATCGCAAGTCGTTAAATCACCTTCGTTATTGTCCAGCTACAGAAGTGCAGTTCCGAGCGGGGCATAGGCGCTTCATTGATTCTGACGGCTCAACCTCCGGTAGTCTCTCAACCAGTCATCGGCGTCCTCGTCGCATTTTCCCGAGAATGTGCGCGGCTCCCGATAATGTGTCCTGTCAGCGATTTGCTTTGGGTGAACTCCCTCCTGCGTGGTTCCATCGCGCTGACCATCGTTACCTCCGTCCGAATCAACCATGTCGGTGTCTCCAAGTGGAAATCCGGCCAACCGGTTGCTGTGTCGTGGGGGCGGTAGTGCTCGGTTGTGCAGTGTGACGTAGAAAACACATCCACCAAAACTGTGACGATGGTATGGATTTATTTACAAGGTGCAGGAGGAACTGAACGGCCATCCAGAGGCGGCTAGCTCATGGTGCGCTTCCTTCTTGCTCCACTTGTTGGCTCCCCGGCGCAATGTGAAAATATGCAATCCTCCACCCAAGTACGTTCTATATCCAATGTAATGTAATATAACGCAGTTTCGTTGGAGACGAAACGCTGAGGCGCGAGTAGTGTGCGATGCAAGTTCAGGCTAAGGAACAATAGGTTGTTGAAATTTCCGTAGCACTCCACTACGGTGTCTCTGATACTCATATCGAGCTTTTGGAGCGTAAAACCGCGGAAATCAATCGATGAATCGTCTTATTCGAGAACATGCAGACTAAATATCTTGAACTAGCTTGCGGTGTCGCCCAATGCCGGATTGTTTTATTGCTGCAAAGAGGTACGAAAGGGGCTACAAGTAACACTAAAGTCAGCATTTAGGGCTTCAGTGTCCTTTTCGTGCAGCACATGCACAATCGTACCCCGCGGACGGCGCATGAAAATACACGCCATATTAATACTGTAGCGATCTTGATGACCACAGGGTGACAAAATAAGAAGTTTATTAAGGGGCGAACCTGTGCCCACAACTTGCAGTGCAAGAGAGACGCGTTCTGATGGCCGCGTCGAACAGTTCTCCTCCAGTCTCTAGCGCGTGGCGCATGCCAGCTGGGCCCGGCCGGTCGCTCGTGCCGAGACGAAGGCCACCTGTTGTCAATGCACTGCACTTAGGTACATCGCGCAAACTGTCCAAGAAGAAGGGTGATTGGCGGGATACTTGAATACACTGAAGTCGTCACGGCATTATCCCCCTCCTGAGACGCATCGTCCCGATGCTTGGTCCCTTGGACAGTTGAGCTGTGTTTTCATGACCTCTTATAGTAGGGCTTCATGCGGACGACGTGCACAACCTCCGTAGAGTTGCGGCGCCTTGGGCTTTGGTGACCGGCGGATTTCACTTCGTAAGTGACGTCGCTGATACGGCGGAGTACCTCGTAAGGTCCAAAGTATCGGCAAAGAAGCTTTTCAGAAAGCCCACGATGCCGAACTGGGGTCCATATCCAGACTTTGTCGCCGGGCTGGTAATCCACTTCACTACGTCGCTGGTTGTACCGGGTGGAGTCGACGCGTTGTTGGCGGCGTATTCGGTACCGTGCCATCTGTCGAGCTTCCTCAGCTTTTTGCAGGAAATCGTCCAAGTCGAATGGGTGGTTGTTTTCTGCGTCCAGAGGCAACATAGCATCCAATGTAGTGGTTACTCTGCGGCCGAATACAAGTTCAAATGGTGGGACTCGTGTCGTTTCTTGAACGGCAGTGTTATATGCAAAGGTGATGTAGGGCAAAATTTCATCCCACCGCCGATGTTCCACGTCCACATATATTGAAAGCATGTCAACTAGTGTTCTGTTGAGGAGTTCAGTCAGACCATTCGTCTGAGGGTGGTACGCCGTTGTTTTCCTGTGATCAGTGTGCGTCGTTCGCATCAACCATTGCATTAAGTCCGCAGTGAACGCTGTGCCCCGATCAGTAATAACCACGGTGGGCGCGCCGTGCCGAAGTACAATGCTGTTAACAAAAAATCTTGCTACTTCAGCAGCGGTTGCACTATGAACGTAGTCGGTTTCGGCGTAACGGGTTAGGTATTCCGTGGCTACAACTATGCACTTTTTGCCTGAGCATGATGTTGGGAATGGCCCAAGCAGGTCCATGCCGACTTGTTGGAAAGGGACATCTGGGGGATCTATGGGCTGGAGAAGGCCTGCCGGTTTTACAGATGGAGCCTTCCGTCTTTGACACTCGCGACACGTCTTCACGTAGTGCTGGACTGACGCTTGTAACTTAGGCCAGTAGTATTTCAAGCGAATTCTGGAGAATGTACCGCTCACGCCCATATGTCCTGATGTTGGCTCATCGTGACACGCATGCAAAATTTCTCCGCGCTACAAGTAGAAACTTTTCTTCGTTGTGCTCGAAGTTTCTCTTGTACAGTGTATTTCCGCGCAGACAAAATGAGGAGAACGTTCTGGCAAAAATACGTGGGACTTGAACGTCGCTTCCCTCCAGTCGCTGTATACGTGGCAGCAGCTCCGGGTCATTGCGCTGCGCTTGTGCTATTTCTGAAGCGTCAACAATGCCAAGGAACGGAAAGTCTTCTTCTTGCGACACAGCTGGCTCTACCGGTGCACGTGACAAGCAGTCGGCATCACTGTGTTTTCGTCCGGAGCTGTATACGACGGTAATGTCGTACTCTTGGAGCCGAAGACTCCACCTCGCTAGTCGTCCTGATGGGTCCTAGAGATTTGCCAGCCAGCAGAGCGAATGGTGATCACTCACAGCCCTGAACGGCCGACCATAGAGGTAGGGACGAAATTTGCTTATGGCCCAGATGACCGCGAGACATTCTTTCTCGGTTGCCGAGTAGTTTGCTTCTGCTCTAGAGAGCTTCCGGCTGGCATAAGCAATTACTTTTTCTTGACCCTTTTGCCACTGGACTAGTACGGCGCCGAGGCCGACGTTGCTCGCATCGGTGTGAACTTCGGTGTCGGCGGTCTCATCAAAATGGGCAAGGATTGGAGAATTTTGCAAGCGTTTTCTCAAGTCGTCAAATGCGTCTTATTTTTCCTTTTTTCCACTCGAAGGGCACGTGTTCGCTTGTCAGTTTCGTCAGAGGCTCAGCAATCTTTGAAAAGTTTTCCACGAATCTTCTGTAGTATGCACATAAGCCCAAGAATCGTCGCAATGACTTTTTGTCTGTAGGTATCGAGAAGCTCGCAACAGCTGCTGTCTTCTCAAGGTCTGGCCGAACACCTTCAGCACTGATTACGTGTCCGAGGAATCGAAGTTCCTCGAAGGCAAACTGACATTTCTCTGGCTTAATGGTCAAGTCTGCTGAGCGTATAGCCTCTAACACTAGCCTTAGGCGCTCTAGATGTTGATCGAATGTCGCTTAAAATATGACTACATCATCTAAATACACTAAGCACGACTGCCATTTCAATCCAGCGAGCACAGTGTCCATCATTCGCTGGAACGTGGCTGGTGCGGAACAGAGGCCGAAGGGAAGCGCTTTAAATTCGTAGAGGCCGTCTGGAGTTACGAATGCTGTCTTTTCACGGTCTCGCTCATCCACGTCTATTTGCCAATATCCGCTCTTGATATCTAAAGAGGAGAAAAACTTTGCACATCGCAGCTGATCTAACGTATCGTCGATACGTGGAAGGGGGTACACATCCCGCTTAGTTACGCCGTTTAATTTCCGATAGTCGACACAGAATCGAAGTGTGTTATCTTTTTTCTTAACGAGCACTACGGGAGACGCCCACGGACTGTTGGAAGACGGGATGACATCATCTGCAAGCTTC
>JABSTT010002949.1:0-33122 GCA_013339685.2 Hyalomma asiaticum
TTAAAGCAAATTGGCTTGTCTCGAGGGTGCGCCATTCCACACAGGTTGCGTTGTCGAGCATAGGTGTAAGAAGGGCGAGGAGCGACGCGCGACGGTAAGGGGCTCAGCAGAGTAGACGGGTCCAACAGGCTGCAGGCCGATGTTCGATAATTCTTGACGGACGGCGGCTTGTATGACGGAGATTGTGGTCGGTGAAGGATCGGGTGTCGGGAACGTAGAAGTTGCCGGTTGCGCTGCTTCGACCTCCTGTCGAATGATGCGTGTGAGATTGTCACACCGAGGAGGCTGGGGAAGAACGTCTTCGCAAGACGTAGACGCCGTGTTAGGAAGTCGCGTGATGCTTCGTGCTAGCCGGTGACTTTTAGCCATTTCTAAACGTCGGCATTCCTTAAGTATTGTGTCGATGCTCGTGACGTTGTTAAACACGAGCAGGCTGAAGGCATCGTCAGCAATGCCTTTCAGGATGTGGCCAACTTTGTCGTCTTCCGACATTTGCTGGTCAGCCTTGCTAATGTGGGACACGTAAGATTCAGTAGATTCTTGGGACTCAAACCATGTCCGCGGAGTACCGTCCAGATAGAAAAAGAACATTAGCAAGCATTAGCGTTGGATCCCACCTGTGGGTGGCGCTGACGCGCTCGTACCGGTTGAGCCAGGCATCAACGTCGGTAGTGCCAGTGCCGGAGAATGTGCCTGGATCACGAGGGTGGGATAGCGTAATATATGTTGTGGCTGCAGCTGAAGAACTTGGCGATGTGGACGTTCCAAGAGCAGGAATCGGTGAGGTATCGCCGGTGTTAAGACCGCTCCGGAACTCCATGGAGGCACAGGGATCTTCCACCTCCACCAATAATGTTACGAGTGCTATTGAGACGCAACACCGAGAAGGCAGGATGTCCTAGCCAAATGGCGCTGGCGCAACATCAACGGCCCTGACGTCGTCTTCCTCTTCATGCAGCTGCGCTGAGATGGCTGGTTATTATCAATATATATATCCTGTATTATGCCAAGTTCTTTCAGTAATATTCGTCCGGATACGATATCGAGAAGTGAAGTCCAGCAAGCCCACCCAGCAGGGACATTGTAAGGTCAACTACGCCTCGATGGTATTCCAAATCAAAGGTTCATAATTCGTAACTTTCATTTAATTGCAGAATTTCCCTTTTGGCAAGGCTTGATTGAAAGCAGCGCACGACGCTGGTCCGTGAACCACACGTTCAAAGGCACGCACACCACAAGTAAAATTCCTACTGGAAGAAAATCAGAGCTGTGGTGAAACGATTACACGCGTCTTTCTTCGATATGTTGATTCCTGCATTCCTTGCTGTGTTGTAGCTCTGGAGAATCACCAGAGTCTGGGCTACCAACGTCCCCATACTAGAAATGCAAACACTTTATCAGTCTCCGAGATTAGAAAAGAGGTAAAGCCACTGTGCAGGATTTCGCAAGAGCGGACACAGACTGTAAATATTGTGCCCTTTCAGCAATAGAATATGTAAAAGTGCCTACGCGGACGGGTCTGTACCATGGGCTTGTTTTTCTTTTCTTTGAGCGGTTTTGTTAAACTTATTAATCTACCCCCTGAGAAGCCGGAGAACTCGTCATATAGTGTCGTCAAGACAGCTTTTGCTCTTGCGTCGTGCAAACGGAACCGCTCACTTATCGCTAACGGATAATGGTAATGCGCAACCGAAAAGTACACGCGATAATCAACATATCTTTGAGCAAAATCGCAATAGCTTCGCTGAAGTACGGATTTGAAATAATTCTCTAGTTTCGGCTCTAGTTGCTGCGAGTGAGCTCAGCGTGCCCAAGATAATTGAGATCTTTTCTAATTACTGTAGCTGCGCTTCATAAGATTGAGAGCCACCGATGGCGCTGTCCTATGGAACAATCCGTGGATTGCAGCGTCATAGCTTCAGCAGTGTATTTTAGAAAATTCTCACGTGTACTAATCATACAACGGGAACTCTTTCTGTATCAATTGATCTACACAAAAAAAGAATGAAATTATTGATAGTGCGCCCGAGCGAATGGAAGACTTTGTACAGGTAATTTTATCGAAAACAAAACCACGATACGATTATGAGAGATGTCGTAGCAGAGGGCTTCGGAAATTTTAATCCCCTGGGGTTCTCTAACGTGTACTGAGACCGCCAATACACGAGCCTCAATTACCATTTCGCCTCCATCGAAGCTCAACGCGTCCAACACAAGGAAGGCTTGAAACATTTGCGCCCATATCTTAGCCTACTGTTAATTTTCGTGGCTGGGACTGTCATCATCCATGATTGCTATCTAGTACTCGCTATTAACACAGCGAAGCACGCTTGCAACTTTTGACTGTAAATTCAGAGCCGAACCAGAGAGTGTGTCCCAATACTCACGGTAACAGCTAAATAGGCAGCTACGTAGTAGCAGCCATCTTAAGTCCGAATCCATTTCTCACCTAGACGGCAAAATAGCTTCGCGCAGACGACAAGATCGCGACTGAGAGGATTGCTTGAACATCCACAGACCTCGCCGGAGTGGCCGTCTGCCCGCAAGTAGGCGCTTTCTTACGCGCTTAATGTGAGCTACATTGAGTTTTTCGCAGGCTGGAACACGAAATAAGCAAAATGAACAAAAATTGTGAGCGTTTTCTTCAGCTTTCTTTTGTCGACACGAGATGGCGTCTCCTCGCGTAAACATCATCAGGACGCGTTCCATCACTGGGACACCAAGGACGCGAAGCTGTCTTTGAAGCTGTCAAGGCAGGCGTCTAGGACGCTGTCCAGAATAGGAACACAACCAAAGGAAAAAAAACACTGGTTCGGCTAGGCTACTCGACAGTGGCCATGCGTGCCGCCTTTCGTTTCCTCGCAGCACCGGTGCAGTCTGTCGCAATAGGAAGCTGCCAGACGATGGGGCGAACCACAATTCAATGCAATTGCTCGTTTTAATGACGACCTGTTCTTGCACTCCAAAGCAGTTTGTCCACATCGAAAGAGTTTGTGGGCTCGAAAACAGGTTCGCTCTCTTCGGTAACACATTGCATGAGTTGCTATCGCAATCGCTGCTTCGACCTTAAAGGAAAACCGACTATTTTATTTACCCGACCGTGGTGGAGAAGGGCATACCAAGTTGATGTTGTTCGGGAAAAATTGAGGCATAGAATGCAGTTGAAATCAAAAACAGGAGCACTAAACCAACTAGCCCAATGGCATAGTCTGCTAAGCCAGGGAACGTAGTTGCGTGTGAGAGTAGTTTCAAAACTTGTGGGAGATGACCAGTGCTGCTCGATATCCTGGTTGGTGGCCAGGTGTGTGATCGAATAAGAGCTGGTATGGCTACATAAATTACAAAATCCTCATGCGCGAACCGGAAATATCAAAACCACCAGGTCCCACGCATTCTGGGAGTCGTCATGTGAAGTAGTCATCGATAAAATTAGCCATGACGAATTGTTGAAGAGTTAGGTCAAGGGCTTTGTGCAAAGCGCATCAGTACCCGTACGTGCGTACACGCACGAATGGGTACTGATGCGTTCCTTGATATCAACCGCTCAGCATATATGCTCAACGGTGGATATCAAGGAACGTAGACAGCGCCGTCATGACTTAGTGATAGCTCATGGTTCGACGTAACATTGGCACTAACGCCGCTACAAACCACAGACGTCTCTTTTGTCGAAAAAATGCCTTATACGTGGCGATCATGTGTATCATAAGGGTCGTTCGTCCAAGTATTCCTACGTGGTCAGGGAAAGTTACACTAATACA
Organism: Hyalomma asiaticum; assembly: GCA_013339685.2. Lineage (NCBI taxonomy): Eukaryota > Metazoa > Arthropoda > Arachnida > Ixodida > Ixodidae > Hyalomma > Hyalomma asiaticum. The sequence goes on from JABSTT010002949.1 coordinate 3,762, forward strand.
TAGAGAGTGGTAGAAGAAAACATGTGTTTCTTAGCGAGTGCTTGTCACACATTAGTAGCGCACTTCACCTTACACAAGCACCATCCTTGAACATGCCGGGGAAATACGCCCATTTACTGAATAATTATATGGCAGGAGATGCCATACTCTAGTGGTGGGTTCTTTCTTGGTAATTCGAGTTCCCTTGTCTGATACCTCCTACCACTTGGTAAGCTGCATGTGTGTCTACGTGCTAATAACGTTTACATTTCGATCGCAAGAAAGGACAAGCTGTGTTTATTCCTTGCTTTAAAGGGCCCCTAAACAACCCCGAGATGTAAAATTTGTTTGAAAGATATAACTGCGCTCCTGTGCGGTGTGAACATGCTCCCGCAAGAATTTTGCGAATAGGTGCTATAATAAAGAAGTTACACGGGTTTGAGTGACCGCTTGCGCCGGTTTCGTTTTCTCGGTCGGCCTCCCCACCCTTCTCTGCTGAGGAGAGAGTAGGGGCGGCGCGCCGTCGAGACTCCGCCCACTTTTGACATGTGACCTCACGTGATCATTTGACGTCATTGACGCTTGCGCTGCGGAACCGGTTGCTCCCGTTCTAGAAACCTTGGGTTGCTCCTGCGCTCACGCCGGTGGGATGGCCAGGGGATCTGACAATAGACGTTTCGACCAATCAACGGGATACGACTACGCAAAGTTGTTCGCGGTACGACATGACGACACCTAGGATGCGAGCGCGACTGATCAGTCGCCGGAAAGAAGCACGCGAATTGTTTTTTGAAATACGGCGTCTGTGTGGCGCGCAGCGCTGTCATAATCGAAGAATGTGATGGCCGCAACCTTCTCTATGATTGAGTTAGCTTGTTTGGGCGGCTTTGAAAAAAAGTAGGAGCCTGTTTAGTGGCCCTTTAAGAGCGAAGACCTTTCAGCCGGCGGTCCGGGTATGTGCCTGTCCTGGAGGCAGTCCACCGTGTGATGATTGTAGCATCGCTGTCATGACGTACATGACGAGTGTATCATCTCAGTTAGTTATCAGTCACTCAAACTCATCATACATTAAACACCACCTCCGAAGTAATTTCCTGCCAGATGAACGAGGCGACCAGGAGAACACGGAGATGTTAGCGGCTAGGCACGATCAAACTGCCTTATGTTCGCCAAGAAGTGTTTCGCATTTAAAACTGTGGGTGACCGAGGAATAAATTTAAGAGCTAATCTTGCTTCCGCCAGGCAAAATGTACAGCGCCACCTGCGTGAGTGAATAGTTGGACACTTTTACTCAATCACAGAGATGACTGATAATTTATTAAAGCAAATTCAGTTGAAATTTCCTGCAGTGTTCGCAATAAACACAGATGCAAGGAGAAAGACGCCTATAAAACTGCTGGTACACGATACTGCACCACTTACGAAATCAAAATTCTTTGCCTTATACTCTGTCATGCGAAGATGGCTTTTTTGTTTATGGTTTCCCTATCGAAAAACCTCACGGCGCATGTCCAATAACCTCGTATGAACACATATGAATCATACGTGTTCTCGTACGATTCATACGAGATTATTGGATACGAGGTATACGAGGTACCGAAACTACTTGTAGTGCAAGAACATTTACCTGCGAGGAATTAGTTCTGCTGCATGGCGTGCCATCTGGATCACGCAGCGTAGCAATCTCAGTGTCTATGCTCTCAGTACGCGAAGCTGAGCAATGAAATGAGCAGGGCGCCACATGCTGCAAGACAAAATGTTTACATTAAAATGACTGTAAACGTGTTGATCACTGCAGCAGGTGAACGAGCTTAAAGCAGAAAATAAATTTTCAAAAATAAATTTGTGTTGCACATCAGGCGCCTGAAATTAAGCCACCGGTATAGTGCACACGTGTCCTCTTTAAAAAAACCAGTCGCGCGTAAACAGTTGTGTACAACACTATGAGATAATTTTATCGCTCTAATATTGCAATATTCTGTTATGAGTAGAAGAAAAATTTAAGGGCCTGATACGCTACTTTACCTCACTCCTTTACTCAAAACGACGCAGTTAAACTGCTAGACGTGCTCTCAACGTGTTGCCTAGTTCACAAACACCCACTTATGTTCTTTTTCAACGTGGCTCAGAAGCTTCTCTCTCACCCGAAATACAGAAATGCGAGCTCACATATTTCATAACACAGTATTGTTAAACCTTAGAATTGTGCCCCCAAATATTTTTTTCTATTTGGCTTGTAAGTATTTAAATACCGCAGATGCGACATACAAATGGAAGAAACATGCCGTTTTATGAACCGTAAACGTGGAGAAGAATCGCGAACGTTGCGACTGCAGGAGAGGCCACGTAATACTATGTAGCATTCGCTGTCATCCCTTTTTTAATTTTGGCTACCGCTTATGGACATTATTAAATTACCTAAACAACAATGATGAACGTTTCCGTAGACGCTGTGTGGGCAGTGTGGCTCATGTGTGCCTAAATAAATGTACTTATTCCGGCTTAAGCCGTCACCGTCGTCACACGCAACGAGAGCAGCAAATGAAAACAATACGTGTAGCCACTGGCCCTTCCTCCAGGCGAAAGGAGACGCCTTCCATGTAGCGATGTTCCTGTAAATCGTTGCGCTCTCTCGTTACCTGGTTAGGGTGGTGAACCGGTCGCCAACGCGTAGGCTTCTGAACTCTTTAAAAACCCTTGTGTGTGTGTAGGAAGGGGGGGGGGAGGAGGGGCGACACATGACCGCCCACCATGCCCCCACCATTAAGATGGGCAGCATTCCGGTAGGTTGCACATTTATCAAACAATTTTTAGGGGACTGTCGCGAGACACATAGGAGTACGAGCGCCAGTCCCAGCGTCTGACCACTTGCAGTGGAAGTATGAATCTAAACCGTGGCGGTGCAATGCGATAGCAATATAACAAGAACATTCATGCTAAGCGTTACCGCATTTCAACCAAATAAACTGTACACGTCGATCAATGATACCGGCTCCAGGGCGCTTTGTCTGCAAACACAGGTTATCAATTTAGATAAAAGCAACAAGATGGTTGTGTCATGTAGGATTCTATAAAAATGTGAAACCCCCGGGTGTGTTTTGAAAGTGGTGGGCACTTTGCGAAGTAGGTCACAAGCCTCTTATTTAATATCTGCTGGCTGTGCAAGTTTTGAGAGAATTGCTGGAAGCAGCAGGTGTTAGAACCAATGGTTAAAAGTTGCTTCTGAGCTCTATACCAGAACTTCGAGCAGATCCCATACAGCTGCTGCGGGGAGGATATACGCAGTACAGAAAATCATAGTATTTGCCATAGTGATCTCCTGTGTCTGTCTTGCCGACAAGTCTGAGACTACCATGGAAGACTACTCCACAGACCAGGAAACCTTTGACCTAATGAAGATGTCGATGCTCTCCTAAAGGTCTACCCAATAGGTTCTTAGGTCCGCGCAGATCAGTATTTCTACACTGCAACTCCTTCGCGGCCCTGATTAAATGACCAACAACCTGCAAGAACTTTTTTCGCTATGCAATAGAATTTATACGGCATCAAACCTATCATTCTTGGATAATACGGCAAATATGGTAACGTACCTTAATATCCGGGAACTGTTCGCCAAGTTTCAGATGCCTTTGACATGCCCCAACACGTATTCTATGCAGCTCGAATTCTTCTTCCCTTGGATTAGTATACCACTGTCCAAACAAGCAGTTGGCAGTTTGGCTTCTGCAAGAATAACATCCTTGGATAATATTAGTGATAAACCTCAATGCAGTCAAGTGTCATTGATATAGACCGCTCACTGCTTGAATTTGTGGCCCTCTTAGGTGAACACAGCTATATTTGCTAACAGTGGAGTAGTTAGCAATCGACATGTTTGCCCGCTGTGAAAGAGACAAATTCCAAGCATAGGCAATGCTAAAGGACGCAAATGTGGGAGATTTTAAATGAAATCCTGCTGACAATGGGGCACAAAAATTGTTGGCATGCTAAGGCGTCATATGCTAGAATGTGCGTATCAGCGATCCACAGTGTACGATCGTTGCATGTTATGTTCACAACATCCTACAATTTAGCTTTAGGACGACATCCTTTGACGGCTCTGGGTTTCGCGTCGGGATGTGATCTAAAATATGTTCTCATCATCATCATCATCATCATCATCATCAGCCTGTTTAGGTCCACTGCAGGACGAAGGCCTCTCCCAACGATTTCCAATCCAACCTATCCTGAGCGAGTTGGTTCCACTTTATGCCCGCAACCTTTTTAATTTCATCGCTCCATCTAACCTTTTGCCTGCCTCTGTTACGTTTTCCCTCTCTTGGTATCCATTCCGTTGCTCTTACTGTCCATCTGTTATCTTTCCTCCTCATGACATGCCTGCCCAGGTCCACTTCTTTCTTTTAATCTCTTAGCGTTACCCCCAACATTTTTCTTTCCATTGCACGTTGCGCGCTCCTTAGTTTCATCTCTAGTCCTTTCGTTATCCTCAACGTTTCTGCACCGTACGTTAGTACTGGGAGAATGCAGTGATTGAATACTTTTCGCTTTAGTGAGAGCGGTAAGTTTCCAGTCATGATTTCCTAATTCCTTCCGAATGCGCCCAAGCCCATCCTTATTCTACCGAGAATTTCTTTTTCATGGTTAGGAGTTCCTGTTATTAACTGTCCCAGGTATACGTATTCGTTTACACATTGTAAGGGTTCATTGTCGACTTTAAATTCCTGTTCCTTAGCGAGGCTATTGAGCATAACTTTGGTCTTCTGCCTATTCATTTTTATCCAATTTTAATACTTTCGCTGTTTAGGTCATCAATCATGTTTTGTAGTTCGTCTCCATCATTGCTAAAGAGCACAATGTCGTCTGCGAATCTTAAATTGCTGAGATATTCTCCGTCTATTCGAATTCCCTTGTCTTCCCAGTCTATACGTTTAAAGATTTCCTCTAAACATGCAGTGAATATCATCGGGGATATCGTATCTCCCTGTCTCACACCTCTCTTGATCGGGATTTCTCTGCTTCTCTCATGTAGGAGTAGTGTGGCTGTAGAATCTTTGTATATGTTGTTGATGGTTTTCACGTATATGTCCGGTACCCCTTGTATACGTAGAGCTTCTAGAACTGCTTGTATTTCTATCGAGTCAAATGCTTTCTCGTAGTCGATAAACGCCATATAAAGAGGTTTGTTATATTCCGCGTACTTCTCGATTACTAGGTTGATAGCGTGGCTGTGGTCCATTGTCGAGTAACCTTTCCTAAAACCAGCTTGTTCTCTCGGTTGATTAAAGTCGAGTGTTTCTCTTATCCTCGTAGAAATTACTTTTGTAAATAGCTTGTATATTACTGGGAGTAGGCTAATTGGTCTATAATTCTTTAACTCCTTTATGTCACCTTTCTTGTGGATAAGGATTATATTCGCATTTTTCCAACTGCGTGGTATACTACATGTCGTGACACATTTCGTGAAGAGCGATGCAAGTTTTTCAAGTACAATATCTCCTCCGTCTTTAATCAAGTCGGCTGTTATACCATCTTCACCAGCTGCTTTACCGCGGGACATGCCTTTGACAGCTTTTTTGACTTCGTCAGCGGTTATACATGGAATTTCGGTGTCCTCCTCGGATTCTATTTCTATTAAGGTTGTATGGTCTGTCTGAGAACTGCACAGTGCAGAGTAGAAATCTTCTGCTACTTTTACTATTTCGTTGAAACTGTTGATAACGTTACCTTGTTTATCTTTTAGCGCATGCATTTTGTTTTGCCCTAAGTGCAGTTTCTGTTTGACCGTTTAATGCTGGTGCCTTTCTCTACAGCTTTCTCTACTTCTCTCGTGTTAAAGTCTTTTACATCTCTTTGCCTGGCTTTACTGATCAATTTTGATAGTTCTGCGAATTCAATCTTATCTTTTGGCGAAGTTACTTTCATTTGCTGGTGTTTTTTTATTAAGTCCTTGGTAGATCGGGACAATTTACTTGTTGTTTGCTTAGTTGTTTTACCCCCGACTTCTATCGCTGTTTCAAGGATTGTTTTCGTTATGGTTTTGTTCATTTCTTCTACATCGTCACCGTTTTCGTCTAATGCTTCGAACTTGTTGCTTAGGGCTACTTTAAATTCTTCATTCTTCGCTCTGATTACCTCTAGATTGCATTTTTTTCTATTAAATAATTTAGTTCTTGTCTTCTTTAGGTTAAGTACAATCTTTGCCCTTACTAATCTGTGATCGCTGCATTTTATCTTCCCCACTACCTCTGTGTCTTGAATTATACTTAGTTTTTCGCACATGATGAAGTCGATTTCATTCTTTGTTTCCCCGTTTGGGCTTCTCCACGTCCACTTCCTATTCTTGTGTTTCTTGAAAAACGTGTTCATTATTCGGAGTCGGTTTCTTTCGGCAAATTGTACTAGCATTTCCCCACGGTTATTCCTATGGCCGACGCCGTAGTTGCCAATCGCCTGCTCTCCACTTTGTTTTGTCCCTACTTTTGCGTTGAAATCCCCCATGACTACTGTGTATTGTGTCCGTACTTTCTTTATTGCTAATTCGATATCCTCGTAGAATTGCTCTACTTGTTCATCATCGTAGCTCGTTGTTGGCGCATATTCCTGGATTAACTTAAGTTTATACCGCTTATTTAGTTTTATTACGACGCATGCAACCCTTTCGTTAATGCTGTAGAATTCCTCTACGTTGCCCGCTATATCTTTATGAATTAGGAACCCAACGCCATATTCTGTCTTTTCGGGTAATCCTCTATAGCAGAGGACATGTCCATTGTTTAAGTCTATGTAAGCTTCACCTGTTCTCCTAACTTCGCTAAGGCCAATGACGTCCCATCTAACTCCCTCTAAATCCTCGTGTAGTTCAGCTAGTCTAGCTTCGCTGGAGAGGGATCTTGCATTGAACGTTCCAATGTTCAGTTTCCAGTGGCGGGCTGTCCGGGCCGCTATATGTTCTAAATCATAAAATTCACCGTTCTGTGTCTTGAGAGACCGCCGGGAACACCATGACAAGAGAACTTACTTGAGAAATTTATTGATGGCCCACAACGAACATTTTGAGTACTGCGAATTCACTTTACCACCGAGGAGCGGCATCATTATATGTCGATCCCTCGGTAAGCAACTTTTCGAGGTTTCGACACCGTCGTGTGGAGAGCCGAGCCTGTAGATAGAAATATAAGTCAATGCGGAAAAATGTTTTATCAAATATCGGCGGCTAGAAGAAACCACAGAGGGATATACATAAAAAGCTTAATGTCGGTATATGTGAGAGGTCGCTTAATGTTACGTATGCGACTCACTTATCAGCCATCCAACGTCTTGAAAAGCAAGCACTGACAATAATAAGGTTCAGCAGCTTCATGTCAAATCAGTCATCCTTTCTCTCTCCACAACGAGTTTTATCAGTTGAGAGCCTGAAGAAATATTTTCCCTGCATTCTTATTTACAGAAATGTAAACGGAATGCTTCCCATTCCTGTACTACACTAAAGTCTGTTTCCTCAGACGTCATCGACTCGTTGTGCAAACTTTCTATTACCCTAACCAGGGACTAATTATGTCAAGTTTACCACAAGAGTTCGTTTGTATCCCTGTGGAATTCTTAGCCTTGGGATATGAAGAGTGGATCTCCCGGCAGACAGGCAGACAAAGAACTGTTAATTAGGTCCTGAAAAGAGCAGCACTGCGGGCCGCTCCCACGAGGGCACAGGGAGCGGCCCCCCAGTGCTGCTCTATGGGCGGCGCCGCATCCTGGGCTCTCCGGATAGGCCCGTAGTTCTGGAATAAGCTCGGAACTCTTGATGGCAGAATTCCACTCCTCTTTGGCGATTTGATCTCTCGAAATGTTTAAAAGGAGCCGTGTATTTTGACCTATTATATTCATAAATAGTTCTGTTATTCATAGTAACTGTGGTTGTATTATAGTGTATATGGTTGTTCTCTCGTGTTCATCTGTACATATTGTGTGACGTATGTTCCTTTTTCGCGCTCATTTGCACAATTTGTATTACTTCCTTATATCTTTACTACTCTTTCCGTAGTGTTGTTGCTCTCATGTAAGATTTTTATATGAGGTCTCACTCACAATCTTCCGACTTTGAAACGTCCTCCTGCATCTGTATATATTCATATGCCATGTATCATGTATTTCTAATAACTATTCAAATCAAGTCAGTCAACCCTTTCCACAAACCAACGTGATCGCGACGTGCGTTTAGCAACGCAAAATAATAATAATAATAATAAATAGTGGTAATAATAATAAATAGTGGGGAGTACCAAATATATCCATTACAACATAAGAACAACAATATACGCCATAATCTGACAAATGTATCCGTCCTTATGACTCTTGCTTGTTTGTTTGTATTGCAGGCTTACCTCTGCACGCATTACGGGGTTGGCCCAGCTAAGTATCCATTCCATCTAATGATTAAAGGCAGCCTCCCGGTGTGACCATGCCGCTGAGGAGTGAGACAGTCACCTACAGGCCGCAGTGCAGCCAAAGCAGAAGGGTCATGTTTATTGGCTTCACTGGTTCGCATGTGTATTCGGGGCAGAGCAGATGGCGAAGTGCACCTTTGCCTTTCGTTGGTTAGCAGTCGTTGCTAGCGTGATAGCCAGGGTGGCCAGCGACGGCCGAGGAGAAAAAAAAAACTCCACGCATCTCCACGAAGTGAACCATGTCTAGTGGGCGAAGCTCGGGATTGTGCTGTGTTACATTAATCACCCGTGACATTGCCCACTCATGCATGTAAATGAGTGACAATGCGTGTGTATACTTACAGACGCATTGTCATTTATGCTCCTGGTCCTCATGAGATTCCTGCGCTCCCACGTCGTAGATCGTGCCGAGTTCCGGATTAATTTAGTTGACGCGCACGCTGCGAATGCCTATGGTTGAACTACGCACAAGAGCAATCTCCCACCGGCACCGCTATTCAGGGCTAGATCCACTGCCCCACTGCCTATATATATCGGGTGGTCGGTGAACGACTGTGCGCGCGAGCGGTCGGTTTCTTTCTATCTGAGGTGTGATACCATGCTTGTTTGCCTGTTAAGTCGTGCAACGCATGATAACCGGCAGATGGCTCATTTATTCTCAGTTGCTCTACCCTGGGTGTCGTGGTAGGGTTCAGTTTACCCACACGCTTTAAACAATGTAGTTATTTATAGCAGCATGAACTGACACACTTCTAGTTTCACTTTAACTCTAGTATGCGTAGGGGCACATTATATGGTCAAGAAAATATCTAAGTGGTTTTGTCGTCTGTGTGCATAGCTTGGTTCCGGATCCTTGTTATTACCACATAATCAGCATTCATTTAGCTGCCTCTATGATTTTATCTTTCATGTGCAGAGGCAACTCCGCAAGAAGCTCCAAGATGTGCATCTGCGGCATCCACTTCCAGTCAAGACATGCAGAACCCCGGCAACAGTGGTGGCAACAGCGCAGCAAAAATTGAAATTCCCTCTACAGCAGATGTGTTGTAGGTTTGCTGTGTTAATAGGGAATAGTAAATTTCCAAGAGTATCATTTCTCATTCTTTGTGCAGGCACACCTTCACAGCCGTCACCAGCTGCCCTCCATTGTGCATGGAACTGCTGCTGTCATGAGGAGCAGTCTTTTGGTAAAGAACTCCTTTTGAAGCAAGGTTATTTTCTACCGTAAACATTTTAACAGGCTTGTCACACAAGAAGGGGAAGCGGTGATTTTGCACCCTCTTTAAATTAAATGTACAGAGACAAGTTAACCAGTTCCTTTGGATGACGCATGCCCATCTTCACCAGAGACGATTATTTCGGAGGAGCATGGTCATTGCTACGAGTAGGATTAGTGATATTTTATCCTGATCTGTACCTGTATGCTTACACTTCTCGAAAGCCTGCTTTATTGATCAGCGTAAGAGTTTAAAAATCGTAAAAATAGTCTATCTTTAGGTTGAAATTTTGTTTAAGATATTAAAGCTTTTTTCAAGGCTGAGGGAAATGGCACAGCCAAGGACAATGAAGTATGAGGGCATAAAGGCTTATGTGTACTGCCTTTCACGTATACGTAATTTTTCCTGTGTTTAAAACTATTTCTCCTTGTATACAGAATTGAGGTGCTGTATTGGCATTTAAATATTCTGCTGGAAAAAAAAATACGCCGGTTGTGCAATTATTTCAGTGTCTGTTTTGATTTATCTTTCTGAGAGCATCTCTGGCGCACAGAAGAAAATACTTGTGAAAGCAATACGCGGAGATGAGTAGAGTAGTGGCCTAACTGATGCTGCACAATTAGAGGTGTGTAGCATTTGTACTGCGTTTGGTGTAATGTATCTGCTTTCTTTATTCCGCAAGATTACATTTTTCTCATTACAAAGTAATAAAGAAATTGTTTTAGAAGTGTCTTAGCATGTTTTTGAAAGCAGTTACGCTTTATAAGAACAAACAAGCCACTGTTTGTTAGCGCGGCTGCTGTTATTGTTCTGATCGCGCGACGCAATAATTTTTATTCCGTCGTGATGGCTCAGTGTTTCTGATAAAAATGCGGCATTACAGATAGAAGGGATAACACAGCACCCATTGCCCAATATTTTTCCATGCGTTAGAAGTTTGTCAGCCTTCAGCAATTTTGATCTAACTCGCTAATATTTCTTACTATTGCAGAATTACAATTCCTGATTTCTAGAAGTTTTATTCGATGAAGTTATTGTAGGCTTTTGAAGTTATCATTGAGTTTCCCTAACACATCATTGGGCTGACATTTTCTAGCTAGGTTAGATACCAAAGAGTAACGTTCTAAGTTAAGATAAATAGCTGATCCTAGTATTTTCTGATGAGAATTTCTACTATTGATTGTGTTTTTTTTTTCTCAGCTGGACACACATGCTTCGGAGCCATACAGCCCCGTTGGAGCATCCAGCACTAGCATGGCAGGCATGGAGTATTTGTTTGCGAGACTGTCGCCAAGGCACCTGTCTGGCCAACACGGGCCTTTCACATCAATCTATGTGTCGATTCATGTTGCCAGTATTGAGCTGCTCAATGATGTAGTGTAGGGAGGTGAAAAGTTGCAGCTGACAGAGAAGTTCGTTTTTATTTTGGTTAGAGCTTAAACTAAGTGCTAAGTGGCTACCAGGGAAATAACTGATCTCAAATTATATAGCAAGTTCCTCCGTGACAGTAATATTTATGTGGAAGAGCAGCTAATATTACGCACTAAATGTTCCACGAACAATGTCATCAAATTTCTGCTAGAATATACCTTGATGTGTAGCAGGTAAAGTTGAAATTATAATTATATATTTCAGGGTGGATGATTGGTGTACTTTCTCGATGTTATGGTAGCGTTATTTTGGTCGTTTAACACAAATACTTTTACGAGTGGTTAAGACAAACGAAATAACACAGCAGCCTGTTAAATGCGCCTACAGAAAATTCTTAGTCTTCTCTCTATGGAGGTATCACCTGTTTTACTTTTTATTGGTAGCTGACTTAAAAGTCACTTTTTTAATACAAATTGGTCCTGAATTTCTTTTTGGTTACAGTACCAAGAAAAATGGCCATAGGCAAAGCAGCATTAACATTATGGCTAGCGTGGGTAAGCTTTACTTGGGTATACCAAAATTATCTTCTACATGACTGATTTTCTACAGGGTGCTTCAAACAGCATAGAATGTGATTTTAGGCCTTCTGTGTTTCCTTATTGTGCCCGTGAAGTATCTGTTTCCCCTTGAGTGTATCTTGCTTACATGTTGTTTCTTTTTCGCTGTCCCGTGAACCTCGATAGTTTCCCTAACGGAATCCATTTTTCCTTAGCGCCACCCAGTGTTTCCATTACTGAAGATAAAAGAAAGATGGACCGGCTGCGAGCAAAGCTTTGGAAGCTTCAACAACAGGCACAGAGGGAAGCGACTGCGACAAGGCAGCATGCTGTCCACTTCTGATATAGTTGAGGCAATCTCCAGCTGTAGGTCGTGAAATAATCAGCAGCCAATTTGTAAATTAGTTCTTTAGTTGTGCACTTCGATGTTTATCTGGTGTTTTTTCTATGCGTTTTTCTATACAACTGCAATATTTCGCCAATAAAATACAGCTTGTATTTCAAATCTGTCTTTGTTGTCTTCCTAGTTTGTTGCAGGCTGCCATTATGCAGCCAGCATAGCCGTAATAAAACAAAAACAGAGGAAAAGAACGCGCAGCTATAAGAAATGAAAAGCGACGCCCGCACAAAATATTTCATAATTTCGCGCCATGTAGCATTAAACCGTGACGTCGTTTCCGGTTGTGACGTCATTTTTTAGTTGTCCCCCCCATACGTAGATGGCGACAGTTGCAACGACTAGCCACCTTCTTGACACATGGGCTTCTATGGAAGTTGCGCTACCAGTTTACATATACCTTGGCAATAGCGCGATGGTGGTGACACCACGGGTTGCGGTTTCGGTTTCAAAATTTCAGACCAATTCTCATGTTTTCAGTGTAAGGAAATACAGAAACAAATGCTCTAAGGCTAAAAACTGCTTACGCAATGTAGTGTTTATTTTACATACTATTCTAAAATTGAAATTTGCCGTAAATTATGCAAATGACGTAACTTATGCGAGCTTGCATTTCGCGACGTTTTCCTCGGCCTCGGTCCAACGTGTTCCGCACCACTTCATGTTGCATGTGTAACGCCAGATTGCATGCGCAACAGTACACAGTTGCCCTGTAGCGCATATTCTGTGCATTATCAGCTGCAGCCAAAATGATGTTATTCAGCAATTAATACTGTTGAGCCGTATGTGTGGTGGTAGTACAAATATTGATTGCAACAAGCAAAAAACAAAAAGTAAAAAGAAGAGGAGGACAGCGTAGTAGGCATGGTACACAGTGCAGGAAAAAAACAACAAAAACGAGGGCAGATACAACGAAACACAGCAAGGTCTCTCTCCTCGTTTTTCGTTTTCTTTTTTTCCTGTGCGTGCACCATGCCGATTACCTGTATCACCAACTCGGAGACACAGGGCGGTGAGAGAATGACACACAAGGCGCTCAACAACCAGTGGTTTTATTATTGCTGGATATATAAACAAATGATTTGCATATAAGACCAACCAACACAGTATGCATGCACACAGGCTATGTTTTGTAGTTTTTCTGCATTGCATCTTGCATGCAATGCACAGGCTATATTTTGTAGTTTTTCTGCACAGATGTTGCATTTTCCTGCGGCAGTAAACCATTGGTTATAATTGTTAGTTCAGCACCTTAATCGCACATCTTGTTCACTCACCGTCCCTTGTCTAGCGCTGTTTGTTAGAACATGATAAGTACCATCCTGCACGTAACTAAGAGTAGCCGTCGTGCAGTACATCCCTGCAGCATTTACCAGCATACTTCCAGTGACCAGTGATATGTGTATAAACGGGGCGCGCACTTCCAGGACAGCTGCTGCCGTCCTCCTATGCAGCACGAGTGCTGGCGCGTGTTCTCAAGATAGAATGTTGCACATATGTGCTTACCATTACCCTTAGTAAGGGCACACGTTCGCGAATAGGGAAAGCTCACCTCGATCGGAATAATGCTGTTTCAGGTGCAATAGGCGTAGAATCGACAACGGCAGTGACGAACAGGCCGGTGCACGCAATTCAAAGAACCGAGTCCTGCATATCTCGGGCACTCTAAACGTATTCGTTAATCGCGCACCAACTATAGACCCTAAACATTTTACTGCCAATGATTACTACCATCCCAGGTATGCCAACGCAGCCACCTTCTCCCACAAGCACCACGCTCGCCATCACTGCAACACCATGCTTCCACCACGCCGCCATTTTGCTGTACACAGCCACCAAGTGTGCCACCATGGCACCTTCATTACTCCACCATGCCACCATCTCGCTGTCCACAACCAACGTTACTAGAATAAACTCAGTTTCGCAGCTCCGTATCTCCGCCAGCGGAGGAGGGTGGTCCGAACGGCGGTCGCGTGAACTTGCGGCGCTGCAGTCACGTCTTGCGCTACTCTCGGCGCGTCGTCTGCTACAGCGGAGCACAGCGGCGGTCCACCGCGCATTTCGCACGGCGGCTTTCTAGTAGTGCTATTGCGAAAGTTAAACATTTATCGTCCGTCCATACGACGTTCCCGCATCCCATTTGTGCACTACTTAAGTGGGTATGCATAAGGTCGTCTGTATGCGTCGACCCGCATGCATTGCTCATTGGATTGCACAGGTGTTGAATTTTTATGCCTGGTGTCTGAAATGGCACACTAACGCCAAACTACTGCCACATGGACATGTTATTCCCGGCACCGTCGCTCACCACGGCAATAACGGCCGCACCGTACTCGTGCAGCTGCAAAACGGCTTCGAGCACAAGCTCGGCCAACATACGGCCAGGTGCGGCGCTCTTTGTGACAAAACTTGCTATAGACTGTACCCATCCTTCAAACATGGGCACGAACATAACCACCAACGCATGGTGGGCTAACTGGCAGCTGTGCCCTCCTTCACGATCCCACCGTAATCAACAAAGCCGGCTATATTGTAGGTAGATTTGTTGAACTCGTAAGAATGCCTAAGCTTCGTTTCATCGACAACAAGCGGCCCCAAGCTGCTTGTTTATTTGACGTTGTATGTATTCCAGACAGACGGCTTCAAATCCATATTTACATTAAATGTCCTCCAGTCTTTGTGCCAGCCAGTTTGTGGTTGGCAGTGGTAGCATGTTCAGGTCTATCAGCAGCCTTGAGGCCCGTGGGCTGGCGATTCGTACAAGCATGCAGTTAAGCAACCATTCTGTATTGTACGCATTCCACACGGTGCTTTTGCTTTGACTTTGCGAAATGCATTTGCAACCGTCAGCTTTTCGAGCGGTGGGAGGCAGTCCAGCTGCTTGCTCAGGCACTCCTCCGAGGTCGTTTCTATCACTCCTTTCAGTTCCATGATTTGTTTGTCCTGCTTCTCGCGAGCTGCTGTGGCCCTAAGCAACGTTCTTCTGAGATTCATCTTAAAGTTCTTAATGGTTGCCTTCGCTGGTGTCTGCAGTCGCTCATTTCTACGGTGCCTTAAACAATTCGGACAGATCTGGCGTGACGTGAGAACCAAGCAGTTTTTTTTCGCGTACTCTGTCGCTATCGTTCACACACCTTCAGTTCGTCAACTTCGCAGAGTACATCTTCCATGCCCGCAGCACAGCTTAGACTGTACGACAGCTGTTTGCTTTACGTTCTGTAGGTGTTCACTGTGCAGTTAAACTGCTCATCAACTACAGCTGTTTTTTGCATAAGGAAGTCCCCGTTCACAAGCCGGTGAGCGTAAAATATTCCGCACCTACTGTTCGTTACTACGTCGTAAAAACACACAAAAAGCCATTGCTTTGAAGGTAGCGCGACAGTTGACAAGTGATCGAATGTGAATGTGACGCGAGGGCAATTCTATGTCCCGGCAGTGTTGGTAATCGCTTGTCCTTCGTCTTGCTGTTCTAGCTCTGACGGCTCCTCCGCCGACGAGGTGGGCACTGGGCTTTCGCAGGACGCCATGCGTTTTTTCGGGGACTTGCGCCTTGACCCTGATCATTTTGGCTTAGATATATGGGGTGGAAATGCTGCGAACAAGCGTACCAAGCGCTAGTTCCCATTTTCCCCGAGGGATCAAAGCTTATTGTCCAGCAAAAACGTGAAAGTAGCGCTTTATAATGTTGCCGTGCTCAAAAGAAGGTCGCAGAGTCTGCATATCGGAGTAAGCTTTCAACTTTGCGATGTTAAGCTTCCTCCCACCTTCTGAATTCCGTAGGGTCTTTTGGCGGTCCGAAGTGGCGTGAGCCGGAGTCATCGTTGCGGTGTCTGCAACGATGCACCCCGATCTTGCACCCCGGCGCAAAGCAAGTCGGCATACCGCGCGTAAATGATCCTGTGGCTCCTCGCTAGGCGTCGTATACACGACGTATGTTTTCGTCCAAGACACTTCGCATGGGCAAAAACAGTTCCAAAAATTATGAGCGAACAAAGCGTACCAGTTGCTGCAACCCACGTGAACGTCGACTGCGCCGTCACAACAAGCGCCGGTGGCGGGAGCCAGCGGCAGCGCAAGACGTGACTACAGCGCCACTAGTTCTCGCGACCGCCACGTGGACCGCCTCTCCGGCGGAGCTTTGAAACTGAGTTTATTCTAGTAACGTTGGTCCACAACCACTAAGCTTGCCATCATGGCACCTCCGTGACTCCACCACGCCACCGTCTTCCAGCAAGCAGTACAGCATGACACGTTCGCCATCACCACCATCAGCCACCATTTCCACCAATGCATCCACTATTCACCACCATGAGCCATCTTTGCCATCACGCTTTCCAGCATATCCGTCATTATTTCCACCATATCCACTAATATTTCCATCTTAACCACCACGAATTCCAGCAACCACCAAGAGAGAATTTTCAATAGGGGTGGAGATGGGGAGAGGCTAACTCGCGCCATAGCCTAGTATAGTAAAATTAGTAATGGGATCGGAGAGACAAGTTTCGCACCATAGACAAGAGATGTAGCATAGGAAGAGGGTCAAAAGCCGAAGTGGGAATTAGGAGAAAAATTAGGGGCGCGGGAAGAGTTATGCATTGTGCAGACTGTAGGTACAGTGTAGTATAGCAATGGATGCGAAAGGGTAGGGACGACGAATGGCGGGAGGTCGACTTGAGCAAGGAGGAGTACTCCACATCCGGGCATTGCCCACCGTGCCAATTTAAACCTTATACACTTGACCCAAATTACCTAACGTGATGTAACATAACATGTTAGCACCAAATCCACGCAACAGCTAGGCACGCGATATGTTCCCGCCAAAGCAATGTAACAGCTCGTCACGTGAAAAAGCACGTGAATTTGTTGGCCTTGTCTAAAGAAGGTCAGAAGAAGCTAGTTCAGCCACAAGCTGTGCTACAAGTAGTCTTGCACAACTAGTGCAAGCTGCGCACATTCTTTTTCGTAAGTTCAGATGGAGGTTCCCCTTTTTATGTTGGCAAAAGGCTGCTTCTCTAAGCCATGCACCGTGCATCACTATGTTATTTTTTCTCAGCCTGCAGAAATTGAGGGTGGTCCGTGACACATCTTAAGAATGATCGCTTTTGTTATGAATACACTGGACTGGGTAATTACATTGTATCCAATATTTATTTATTTTTATTTATTTGTATACCCTCAAGACCCAGAGGGTCTTACAGAGGGGGTGGGTGCAATATGAAGGTGGCAAATCATATAGCAACAGTGAAGGAAATACAACAAATAACAGTAGCTAGAAGGAAAAGAAAAACAATATTGTGCAGTTATACCAATATGCTTCGACACTGCGGAATTGAACAGTTCTTGGTCCTTAGTGGCAGCAATGGAGGGGGAAGGCGGTTCCAGTCCCTGATTGTCTTCGGAAGAAAAGATTGCAGAAAGTGGTTGGTGCGGCAGAAAGGAGTGGCTACTTTACTCGGGTGGTCAACACGGGATGAGATATACGCAGGTCCCGAGATTAATTCCTCCCTATGTACTTGATTATGAAAGAAAATTTTATGAAAGCGACAGACGGAAAACTGTTCTTCTAGTGACCAGATCTGGGAGTTGAAGAGCAGATTTCATTAAGGTCACACTGGCAGTACGAACGTAGTTGTTATGAATGAAGCGGGCTGATCGGTTTTGGACAGCTTCTAAGGCTTCAATTAACGTTGATTGAGTTGAATATCGCTCGGTGCGAGCCCCTCCGCTATGTATTTCAAGCGTCATGAAAGTTATCCATGCTTCTAGTCACTGCCGTCAGTGTGCGAACGCCCTCATTCATTCCAGACACTTCTCGAGCACCAGTAATGAGCCTAAAATGTAGGACGACGCGTATATAAAAACAACAAATTAGTTTTAGGAGCGCAGGCATTGGGGCTGTTCTGTCAGATGCGATTTTAACAAATTTCTCTCAACGTGGCCAGACTTCGACGGCCAACACCTTCGTCGTGGCCACGGTAAAGCAAGTCAGTGAGAAGAGAATGAATTGTCCCTGTGAGAAACAACTGCGCATCACCGCATGTTTCGCACCACCCGAGGTTTCACATCAGTGGAGCTCTCGAGTCCTCGAGAGGAGCTCCCGAGGTTTCACATCTCGGAAGCTCTCACCACGGGGACGGGCTACATACAGCACGTTCGGCGGAGAAGTGCTCGCGATGTACATAGCAGTGCCTCAGCTTTCTCCTATAAAGACAGATACGAGAGCCGAAGGGCGCCATCATTTTCCATGGGAGACATCAACGAGAAGCAACTTTGTCTCCGGTGTGTTGTCCCTTTCGTGGGCACCATTTGGCGACGTTAAAACTTCTCCATTCGATTATCCTAGGCGTTACCTATTGCCCTCATTAATCAGATTAATATGAGCCATTCACAGCAGAAATCCTCAGCAAACACATCTCCGAGTTCCTTCAGTTGAGAGTGCATGTGCATGCTTTAGTTTGAAGGTATTATATAGTTGACGCAGTAAATAACTTTGGTTCTGTGCAGATAATCACACAGAATGGGAGATATTTACAAGGACATTGCTGGCCGTGCATCGCTGTATTGAGAAACTGACTCTGCGAATCTTGGCTGTTCCAGACACCCCCGAACGTTTCTACCAGGGCTTCATCATAGGAGGCGGGACAGCGGTGATTGATATCGTGGTGTCTGCGACGGAACTGCCATCCTTGCCTGCTATGGAGAATTACTTGCGCTATTTGATGCGTTTAAGGTGCCCAGCAAACGCCACCGTACACGAATTACGCATTGTTGCCCAAAACTCTGACGGTGGCAGCGACAGGCAATGGACATCCAGGACTCTATGGCAGGCACGTCTTCTTCCTTTTCCTGTTTTATAGGACAAAAACGCTGCCTCGTGAATTGACGAACACAATAAACATGGTGATATTCGGAACTCCTTCAAAAACTTGAAAGATAACGCGACGGTAGTAAGATTGACACAATAAAGTTTTGTTTTCGAGTTCTTGAGGAAATTCAGTTGCAGGGCCTCGCAGCAGATTGCCTGATATAGTTGCGTGGTACCGATATGTATCTTTGATAACTAACACGTATAGATGAAAAAAAACAGCCGAACGAAAGCGCACCACCAGGAAATCTGCAGGATGAAGAACGGCCTAAGTGCAGTTTGCTGCAACAGTCTTCTTCCTATCTCCGTTGCGCATTTACCCATTCACATTTTACCAGCGTTCAAGGCGCATCGCTCATGCTTTTTGAAAAGTACAGAATATTGGAACGCGATAACTTGCGTTTTGAAATAGCTGAACGTGGGACTACGACTGCAATTTGATGTCAGTGCCAAATCACGTATTTAAACAATAATTTGCGTAGGCTAAACACATTTACGTAAGCTATAAGCTACAGACTATGAACCCTATTATTGAACACGTTGCCTGAAGCCTTATAGACGCTTTTCCGCAGCGGCGAACGGGCGCTGCCATGTTTGAACACGTGATCTAATGGCCTTCTCCTTTCTACTTCCCCTTCACCGTCGCCGACGGCCGCCCGCGTCTCGCCGTAGGCCAGGGCAACGGACGCCACACGCCACATCGCGGACGCGCCGCCGAGGAGAAAGACAGCATCGTTAAGCTTCACGTCGCCTCTTCTCGTGTGGAAAAAATAAGGTGGAGTGAAGCTCGGCGTGTGCCTACCTCGCTTACATTCTTTCTTTCCTTCTTTCTCTGCTCCATATTTTTAGGGGCGAAGCTCCACTTAGTCTAACCTTGTCACGCGTCAGTCGTCAGTCGTCAGGCGTAACCCGCGTGCCGGGAGGCACGCGCTCGCCCTCGGCGTTCGCCTCCACGCGTGCCTCCCGGCGCGTGCCTCTCTCTCTCTCTCCCGGCGCTGCCTCCCGGCGCGTGCCTCTGCTGTCTTGTGTGAGAGAGACAGAGAGAGAGCGAAAGGCGCACGTTGGCTATGGAAACGATCTTTCTTAGAGGAACGCTGTACCAGCTCGCAAAGAAGGAAGACGCGCCTTCACCCGCGAGAGACAACGTTGGCGCAGGCAGCGTCTCCTAGCGAGTTTCTTGATTGAGAAATACCGACTGCTCGCGTCGGAGAAGCGTTCACCGGCAACCATATATACGTATATATATAGGCACTGGATCTTTACTTGCAATGAAATGCCGGTGGGAGATTTCACTTGTGCATAGTTGAACCATGAGGATTCGTAGCGTGCGCGTTAACTAAATTAATCCAGAACTCGGCATGATCTACGATGAACCTCCCGAGCTTCGCCCACTCACCATCATTCACTCCGTGGATATGCTGTAATTTTTTTGTCTGCCAGTTTCTTCTTCGCCTTAGAAAAGACCACAGGAAAGTTGCAGGAGAGTACATACGCTTAAGGGTTCAGATGAGTTCCAAGCTCCCCAGTGTGGGAGTGTACTTAAAACGGTTGCCTTCGTAATGTGGGGGCCCGTTATAGACCCAAACACCGGTGCAAAATATTCTTCATTCCAACACCTATGGAGCGGGCGCAGGATGCTTATGCCTTAGTTTTTTTCTTCCACCAGTTTGCTAAGGGTTCCAGAGGTTCCACATTTCATTGAGCACTTGTTTGGCGTGGCGATCACTACTCTGCCGCTCACACGTATACAGGCTTGACAACGCAAGCTTCTCTTGAATTCTTGTTCGATAACACATTTGGCAAATTAACTTCTGATCGCGTGACATGCGTTCGAATACGAAGATTCTAGCTGTTTAATAAAGAAATATACAGAAGATGCTAGAAAGTGAAAAAAAAAAAACGTTGCCCTGCCACATATTTGTTCCTAAGTATCATACTTTTCCAAGTTGTTGCGCGTAGAATGGACAATCACAGAAGAACAGCAAGGCAGACAGAAAGAGCGCTCTTCTGTCTGCCTTGCTGTTCTTCCTGTGATTGTCCATTCTACGCGCAACAACTTGGAAAAAAATCATGCACCAACTCGCCCAGCAAGAAGTTCTTCTATCATACTTTATATTAGTGGTCTAGTGGCTATGGCACTCGGCTGCTGATGCAAGTGTTGCGGGATCGAATCCCGCCCGCGGCGGCTGCATTTCGATGGCGGCGAATGTTGAGGCCCGTCTGCTGTGCGATGTCAGTGCAGGTTAAAGAACCCCAGGTGGTCGAAATTTGCGGAGACCTCCCCTACGGCGTCTCCGATAATAAGCGCTGGTTTTCGGACGTCAAACCCCACAATTCCATACTCTATATTGGGACACCTTATTTCATCGTTACACATAGCTTCGATCAAGCAGCAGCTACGGATTATTCTTACCCTCTTTATGGACAACACGTTTTCTCCAATTTATTTAAACCACCGACCCTGTTTGATTTTTTATTTATTGGTCACTAATTCGATTATGACTGTTTCTGTTATTATTATTTTCATGTATCCATGTTTTATGCACGTGAGAGCTTAATCATTATATTCATGTTTTGTTACAGGCGCCTGGGTGCATTAATTATGTGTACTTATTGTATGGGCCCGAACTAGCAAATTGCTGAGGCCCAGATGCTTTTGTGAGCCGTTTACGTATGCACCTTTCACAAAGTAAATAAATCGAAAATTGAAGTTGAATTCAATTGGATGGGCGTATACTATGTAGGGGTTAACTTCTACTAATTACTACTGCTAGCAGCGGCATCGCCGCTAGCAACCCCTTGCAGTGGGTTCGAGCACTCAACGAGCAGAGAATGAGGTCGTCGCGTTCGCGCGCTCGCTAGTCTCAGCCATGCCATCGCCGCGCTGCCGCGCGCTTCGACCCCGCGGCCCGACTCGAGGCAGGGCAGCGCGAACCGTCGCACGCGGCAAAGGAGGAGAACATTAGGCGTCACTCTCCCAGCATGGTAATTTAATAAACGTTAAAATAATACAAAACAAAACGAGGCCGAATGTAAACGAAGGACAAATACGATAACGATTACAACACGCGAACACACACGAACACAAACAAAGGACAATAACAGACAACAACACGCGAACACAGAATAACACACAAAAATAACCATGCCAGGTAAGGAGAGCCTAACCCCGGCTAGCGCACCCGCGACCGGGCGAGCCCTCGGAAAAGGAAAATAGAAGAAGAACATACAGACATGAGCGTCGGTCGCAGGTCGCCGCCGTGTTCGCTGGGGCTCGCAGAAGCACGCCATCCGACCGATGGCCTTGGTCGGCCGGAGGGTCCCAAAAGTACGTGCGCACTTCTCCAAGTCCCAGCGTGTTCTCCCGAGGCATCTCCAAAACCAGAAAACGCCAGAACGCGCAAACATTCTAGGAATTTCTCACTGCCCAATGGCAGCCTATGTTAAAAACCACATGGGCGAAGCGGGCGGCCCCCGTCGCAGTGGTGGAACCGCTGCTCCGTCCAGCTGAGTGAGAAGGATGCGAGGCATTTCGTGCAAAAACATGGAGTCGAGCGGGACGCGGCCCCACATCCCTCCTCCTTAAAAGCCCCCCTAAAAAGACAATACCGACAGTGCCAATACGCGATAAAATCCGAGAGCCCCAACCAAAACAAAAAACAGGAAACAAACGCGACAATACAACCGCGGCAAATCTCTCAAGTGTCCGATGAAGCAGGCGCGCGCCACGGCATCTTCGCCCGGATTCCGGACGCCGGCCGCGGCAGGTTTCACGTGCCGTCGACCCTGTCGACTTCCTGGCCGCACCAAGTGCCGCGACCACGGCTCCGTCCGCAGCCTCGTCGTCGACGCCGCCCCGCTCCGGACACGCAGACTTCGGCCGCCAAATCAGCGCGGCAGAAAAAACACAACAGAAACAACAACAAAAACAGTCGCGCAGAACAAGAACGGAAAAATCAAGTTAACTACGAACAATAAAACAACGCGAGGCTAGAATCATCTGCAAGTAGCGAAAACGAAACAGCAAGAGCAAACGGTACGTAAAAAAGAAGAACGCTTAGTACAAAAACTAGAACAGCGAAGAGAAACTGGAGAAAGCGTAGAAAGAGAAAAAGAGAGAGACTCTCTGTCAGGTTATCTCTCCGTCTGAAATCAGTCGGGGCAGTAACCAATGTAAACGTGGTCTTCACTAGTGCGATGCCGCATGACCTTACACTAGCGGATAATCCTTCCACGAACGCACACTGCTCATCCGTGACACCAAACGAAACGGGGACATCCACAACGGTTTGCCTACGGAAGTACAGACGCGGAAGGGACGGCGACAGCTGAGCATTCATACTGCACCGTGCCAAATCGCAGAGCACAGTAACTTCAACTAAAGCCTTCCGCTCTTACGACTGGCTGAAGTACTGCAGCGGCGCGCAATCGCTCTCCTCTGCGTAGTCGGGGGGGGGGGGGGGGGGGGGGGGGGTGCCACTGCAGACGCGCGTAAACACGCAGCGCTAACCGCGAAGGTGGCATGAAACTGTGGCCAAGCTCGTACAGACCGCGCAGAGTGAACCCTTTTCTCCAGGGCACGGCTACACAAGCCGCTTCGGGCCCAAAACCCGCGCTCGTCGCAATACCAGACAACGATGCCGCGCGCGCGCCATGTGCAGTACCAACACATTCAGGCGCCTCGCCTCCCGGAGGCGAAAAACAAAACTGCGAAAGAAACTATTTACACTATGTACACATGGGTCACTCTGCCGTCAACTACGTCGCTCTTTGGGCCAAACGAAAAAAATCAAAAGACAACAAACAAGAAAAAACCAGATTCCTGAGGAGAGCCCGGTGAGGATGGACCCCCTCTTTCATCCTTCCCCCCCGAACCGGCCGGCTGATTAATCGCCACAATGGCTTCCTTCTCTCCCGCCGCGGGGACGCTGGAACGCTCTCCCCTTCTGCGTGCGCGAAGATAGACAGGTGTCCGAAGGGCTATTCATGGAAGCAGACTCTGCTTCTACTTTCTTTGTCGCCTCAGCGGCCTTTCCGCCATCTTTGCCTCCCTCGGTGCAAGTCGGCCATGTGCAACCGAACAGCGCCGTCAACTTTTAAAGAAAAGAGACTTTCGGCGACCCGGGCAAGAAATAGCGCGTCAACTACTCTTTCACTGGTTCTCAATTTACTGAAGAAAGGCGCGCACGACGCGAAGTCTAAAGAAAACCGTTGGACTCACCGACTTGAACGTCGCACGGGAGACCACGATGGTCAATCTCCCGGCCATGGCATGATGAAAGCCTTGGTAAATCCAACGAGTTTTCCGCCACCAAGAACGAACTGCTGCATCTCGGTGGCAACTTGCATCACGCCTTTCCTCGTCCACGCTTCGCCTCACACAACTCGAAGCGGGTTACCAATCCGTTTGAGAAGTGACATTTGCCTCTCCTCACACCACGATACATCGACAGAGAAAAAGGATGAACAGACAAAGGAAGAGATACGCGCGATACACGGCAAGAGACGGCCGCGCTCAACCAAAAGCGCAATTTACGCTGGGAACCGAACGCAACTTCCCCACTCTGCCGACACCTGCTCGTCGTTGAGCGACCAAGGGCAATGCCCCTGGCCCCACGTTGGGCGCCAAATATAGGGGTCTCCTGTAACCTTTCACACGGTTGCCATGGGTGCAAGCGGTGGCAGACACTCGCAAGCACCAACGCAGCAGCCCTAACAATTAGAGCTGTGGCCCCTATCCCGCGGTTCGCGTTAGATCGCAACCACGGCGGTTCAGGCCAGGGGGACAGAGACAAGCCTTTGAAAAGAAAGGTGTATTATTCACCTTTTCTTACGCCACCAACGCAACAGTATAACATATGCAAGTGCCTCAGCGCGCAGGATAATATTCCTTACGGCTTGGGCAAAAGCACAATACTAGAAAAGCGCACGACGAAAAGGGGTGATAGTGACTCAGCTCGCTTCGTGTGGCTTTGCGCTTCCAGACCAAGAATGCAGGAGAACTCACGGAAGGAAGGGCAGGCGCTTGGTGACGACGGCAGGCGGCGAACTCGCGTACCAGGAGGGGATCCGGTCAATCCCGAAGCCTCCGGACGAAAGACACAAGACCTCCGAGAAAGCGGCGCGCCTTCGCGAGGTTGAGGAGGCATCTCCCCGAATCTTAGGAGAAGGGAAAGAGTGGAGAAGAGGGAGCGGGGCATACCGGTTTCGGCACTGCGACGAGGCATGAAAGGCAGCGGGGGAAGCGGCGTGAGTGCCCTCTCCCACCGCGCCGCCCTTGCCCAAGCGTGCGCATGTGACACGCAACCGTTCTGCGACCGCGGGAATGCGCATGCATTCCCACAACTATGAAGCAGAAAGTGAGCAGAACCTCAGCTTAATGCTTCAATGTAAAGGTACAGTATCCTGATTAACTTAACAGCGTTAAGAAGCTCGTTTCGCTGAAATTCCGGTATAAGCGTCGATGTCGTTGGTTGTGAGGGAAAAAGTCCGCGTTATTCGTAAGCGAAAATTCGAGTTTGATGAAAGTAAAGAAATAAGAATAACACATTCGCCTACTCTGGAATTGACACCCTTGCTCCTGAGCGCCACACGCTACGCGCTGTGCCACCCCGCATGTATCCTTGAGGCAAGTGAGGAGCTGCACGAAACACGCCCAGGACAGGTGCGTCATCTTCTTTGACCGTGTTTCGTGTAGCACTGCACCACCTCAAAATGAACCATTACCAACAAGCTCAAGCTTCAATTAAAATGGTGCCATCCTGACCGGCCGAGTTCACATGTATCTGTGAAAATGACGCGGGGCTATGAGGAAGATCACCCTGTAACTCGCAATTTCTGCCAGTGCTTGAGGCGGGAGAGCTTGGGTCAGTCATGGTCAAAGATGATGGCAGCGTCCAGCGGCGAAGTTCCCGGTCAGCGATGAGCAGCACCCACCAGCTCCACCCCTTAAAATGTGGGTATTGGTCTTCAATAGACCGCACACCGTTGTGCCGACTGCTAGCAGGAAGGCAGATCTGGGTCTAGGCGAGAGCGCGCAAGAGCGTGGACAACAATCCTCGATCTTCACCGTCTTCTGCACCCATGCATGTGGGCGCATGTCGT
Organism: Hyalomma asiaticum; assembly: GCA_013339685.2. Taxonomy (NCBI): domain Eukaryota; kingdom Metazoa; phylum Arthropoda; class Arachnida; order Ixodida; family Ixodidae; genus Hyalomma; species Hyalomma asiaticum. The sequence goes on from JABSTT010002949.1 coordinate 29,696, forward strand.
ACGCCTTGAGTACACTATATTTTTACTAAGCCGATGTAAAATTTACAAGAGTCCCAAGGAGTGCAACTCGTATAATTATCACATCATGCATGCGCAATACGGAGTATATTACAATGACATTGGCACTACAGCTAAAGTTGTCGCAAAATAAAGTTGAGTACCTCACATCTGGGTGCTAGCAGCCTGTCGTACACTGCACTCTCTCCTGCGCTTTAAAACCTAAGCATTTACAGCTTTGATTGCGGCAGTAGGCTTCTTGTTAAATGTCCATATACAAGATAACCTTGTGCCACCTTACTATTCCATCGGCATGTACAAACATTTTTACAAACGGAGCACCACATCTAACACGTTTTTGAACGTTGTAATGGTAGCATAGAGTAAAATTTCTTACCCGCCAGCCCCTCGGGAAGCTGAGATCCATGGACAGGTTTGTATAAGGCAATACACGCATTGGTATTCAAGGCCTGCTGGCGATTTCCTGGCTACATCGTTGCAGTCAAGAACGAGCGCCGTTGAGTACGTCTCATAGTCTAGTCCATAATTTTGGTCAACAGAGAACAACATGAAGAGCGTCGATACAAACACTTATGGTGAGTTACGTCGTCATTTCACTACACGCCAATGGCCCACATCAATTTAACTTGGAAGCAGCAAGTGAGAGTGGCATGTCACCCTCATGTGGCGAGGCTACCTTTGTTGTGCATTTTTCACGTATGTTTGTTCCTTCGGGCGTGTATTATCTTGGCTTCACTCACCTGATCCTATTGCGTTGCTTTCCTGAGGAGCAACAACGTTTTCTCAATTCTCAAAATGCCAGATCAAACGACAGCTCCTGTCCGTCGATGTCGAATAACATTGCGTTGATCCTCTTGTTGTTCATATAATTTGCTTGCCGTTTTCTGTAAATGTGTTTCTGCTTAAGGACAAAGTATTCAACAGTAGACATTGTATTCGACAATGTGTTCTATTTACGCTTTGTGTCTACGTATACTGCCATAATTCGATGAAATTTCCTAGGTCATCATGACTGCCGAAGTAATCTTTTCTTTTTCAAACCTGGCCCAGGCTGGTGCGAATAACGGAAGCAACCATGGGCATGCTGTTCTTGAAGGACATTGCTGTTCACCTGCGCCATGCCTGGTCCAGGACCGCATGTAACAGGAAAGCACGGAGAAATCCTCATGCGCGATGATTATTTCGTTCTTCGGAAGCAGCGATACGAGGCGAGCGAATGCTTGGCTCAATGGCTGAACTGCGAAAGGCTAACACCTTCTACGTTCGCGCAGCGATTGATGTATCCACAGCGGCACAAGTTCCTCGCACGTCGGGCAATGACGGGCACACAGGCCAACCTGGCGCCGCATTTGCTGTCGCTTAAACACTTTGCGTCCCCCCATGATTTGATTGTTAGCTTGCGTTCCGTTGAACTTACGGAAGAGGATAGCACGGACGAATCGGCACAGCCTGAATGAGTTACCATTTTTCCTCAAACATCAACAAATTATTCCCAAAAGGATATGTGTTCAGCTAGCTGGTTCATTGCTTGAAATAATAGTTATGGCGCTAAAACAACGGGACACAGAAAAGACGAAACACACACTGGCGCCAGTGTGTGTTTCGTCTTTTCTGTGTCCCGTTGTTTTAGCGCCATAACTATTATTTCAAGAAATTATTCCCTCATAGTCTGGTCTTCACATTAGGTGAAAGTGTTTGAAAAGAAAAGAGCTAAGGCACGTGTGATCGGGAGCATTGTTTCCACAACATGACGTCCCTTTCTTTACAGACGTATATACGATTATACTGCTTTATGAAAATGACGAATCCTTGCTTCAGTTCTAAGAAATTCTGGAAGAAAACGGAGTGTAGGTGAAAAAATCTTAAGTAGATACATCCTAACTGCGAATTTTACGCAACTTTTACGTACTCGACTGTCTATGAAATACATTTCTCGGGTACAATATTTTCTAGACGTGCCTGAGGATCGTCCTTGTTGTGAAGGTAAGCAGGGTAAGCTTGTCTTTGACACTAATGTACACCAGAATGTCCTCACAGTGGCGCAGTAATCCTATTTTCTGGGCAGTTTATATGAATAGTTTTGAACGAGGAAAGTGATAACGGTTGCGAATTTCTTCTTAGTGATGGGAAACACACGCTATGTGTCTTTCCCATCACTTTCCCATCACTAGTCTTGCCCGCACAAAATGCACTCAAGTTTTGTTAAGCAAGTACAGCGGTTGCTTTCGGCGGACTACCCCTCAGAAGTGATTCTATCTGTCACTGAGGGCCTTCTGAGAAAGACAAAACAGTCACTGTTCGGAGAATGGTTGACAAAGAAAAAAGGACCGCCACCAAACGGTGGTAATACCGTACGTACATAGAATCGCACACCATGTGAAAAGGTGGCCAACAGGTACGGAGTGCCTGTGGTTTTTTCTGCGCCGAAGAAGCTTGGGCTACTGTGTTCACGTGTGTCAAGAAGGGGAGCAAAAAGAAGAGAATGCGAGAAAAAACATGGCGTAGAGTATGCTAAGTGTGCCACTAAGGTGGTCTATGAGGTTCCGATGACGTGCGGTGTATCGTATATAGGTCAAACAGGCCGCTGCTTCAATGACCGGGCAATGGAACACGCACGGGCTGTTAAGAACGGTGGAAGTAATATGGCAGAACACTGTGCAAAATGTAGTGATTGCGAGCCAAACTGGAAAGAAACGAAAATTCTTGGTAGGGAAGGAAACAGACGGCACGTGAACTGTTAGAAGCGTATTTTATTTTCAAGAAGGGTAAAGAATGCATTAGCGATACATCTGTTAATCTTAGAAAAGGAGAGATAAAATATCTAGACGGATGTGTGTAATGATATGTGATGTCGAATGACGGTGGCGATGTGCTTGACTGATGGAGCATACGTGTGGTACGTGTATATTTGTCGGCGTAGCCAAAATAAAGGTAGATGAAAGTGAGCGCTTGTCCTGTCTCCTCGTGTCAATGTGAATGTTGTTCCTGCGCCTATATTCCGTGACAATGAACTTGCACCATCTAGCCCAGTATCAAGTTTTGTTAAACTATGTAGAAGAGAAAAGGCGATAATACCGAAATATCACCGCATTTACACATAACATATCATGATTACGCGCAAATTGTCGACGTGCCACAAATTTTGACTCTCCGAGACAGGCGCAGTGGTCATCGTATCGTCTCGCGTAAATTTTGGCTATTTACCGTTCATTTTCTCCAAGACGGTCTGCAACCAACATTTACAGAAGGTGGCTTTGAATTTCGCCTGTTTTGTTATCAGCCACTGGCATGCCCCTCGCCATTTTCATACATTCGGCCGTGTATGTTATGTTTCATTACCCCTATTGGGCTTTTTAGTCGTGTTTACACATTTAGAACGGTATTCATCGTAGTTTACTTTTCTGTTTTA
>JABSTT010002950.1:0-50345 GCA_013339685.2 Hyalomma asiaticum
ACACGGTGATGTGAATAATAAAACAGCGGTTGCGTTGCTTTGCGTTTAATGCGTCAACTAACTGAGAGCTTACATAGCATTAATTCTCCTTGTATCTGTCACACATCGATTTGCCCTATCCACGGAACACATGAGTGATCTCAAAGGCGTCATGCTAAGCCATTCAAATGTGGTACTTACATTTATTTTCGGCGAGACGTAGTTATTGGTGTTACGGGATCCAGTCACAGAAGCGCCGGAATTGAACCAGGGTTATCATAAGGAGGAAAGTAGAAAGAACATAATGCCACCACACAAACACATGCAGCAGTTGCAGCACGCTAACGGAATTTTCTCCGGAAACGAAGGAAGAGCCGGCCGCCAACAACTTGACCACACTGACTCCACCACCAACCACGCAAACGAGCTTCGCTGCCTTTGCTTCGCGTCTCCGCGTGTTTGCGCCAGCCTGCGCCCTCTCGCCTCATCCCCCCGGCGACCGGCGAGAAGGAGCCAGACATTCTGGCGCCTCCCTCCCGGCCCCATTGCAGCTGGCGCCGTGCATTGTGCGGACGCCCGCCGATGCTTTGGGGAGTGAAGGAGGAGGGGGGGGGGGGCGGTATTCTTCCACGTCTGTTTACCGTCTTGCCTAGGCCGTTTCGAGGACGGATTCATTGTCCCTTTGATGTCGCTCCCCCTTAGTTCGCGTGGCTGACGTCTCAAAGACATCAGGCACGCGAACCAAGACGTTGATCCCCCAATGAGACGTCTTTTTGGTCTTGTGTGCTAGCTGGGAACATGCAACTCCTCGAATGTGATATATTTACTCGAATGTAGCGTATGCAACTTGCCAAACAGAACCACCATTTCGGATCCGTTTTAATAACCATCGAGCCCATGCAGAATCAACACCATCTCTGCCCCTATCGAAACATCTTAACCTTCTCGGCCACTCATTCGAAAAATTAACAGTAACACTCCTGGAAACGGGATTCAAATCAAACCGCGAACGTGAATGGCGCGAGTCATACCTCATATACAGGTTCAATACCATTGAAAGAGGGATAAACGAACATCCAGGCACACTTGCAACAATTAAAGCACTGAAGTAAAAAAAATACTGCGGTCACGCACTGTAGCTGGGCGGGGACTGGACAATATTTTGCAGTATCACTGCTCTCTCAAAGTGTCTTACTGGCATCTATCTCTATCTCTCTTTTGTAACTGGTTCATTACCACCGAATCTTTAATTCTCACGCGTTCAATAGACACCTCGTGTCCAAGAACTCTCATGACTCTTTCCCTCCCCCCTTTCCCTCCAGTAGTTGCCCCGCTTACGCTGCCCGTCGTGCACACGTTTTTTAGTCGCGGCGACTTTGTCAACGAGCTTTTGGTGGCGCCGCCTCGTCTCCTGCGTCCCCGTCGCAACAGGCCATGTGCGCGCACCGCTCCGACGCGAGACAACTTTTTGAGGAACCGTATTGTGTTGGCACAGCTCCGCTGAAAGCTCAGGTGGAAGATTATCACAGTTCTGGAAATGTGTGCGGAAGTAAAAAAAAATGACTAACGACGGCCCCGAGTCGTCGGCGTCCTACAGGTGTCTGGTTCAAGATGGCGCCAATACTTGAAGGGCGCCGACACGACACAAGAAGCCACAACGGGAGAGGCCGCGGGGAGTGCGACGAGCACTATGAGAGCGCGCGTACGACGTGGAACGGACTCTCTCGCCGCAAAAACCGCTCTTTACTTTGCCATCCCTCTCCCCCTCTTCCCAGCTAGCACACAAAGGATTTAAGACGTCTTCAAGACGGATATCCGAGACGTTAACGACGTCGCAAAGACGGCTTGCGCGCGCCGCTTTGGTCTAGAATACGTCGTATATCTCGTCTAATGTCCGTCTTGTTGCACATATACGAGACGTCTCACAAACGTCTTCTAAACGTTATCAAAAAGCTGGTCTTTTACACGGTTCGGGGGAGGCTCCAATAATCGCATTTGCCGGGATTTCTGAATCCGTTTAAGGACTTAGTGAAGACGTCATCAAAAAGCTGGTCTTCTAGACGTTTCGCAGGAGACTCCAATAATCCCATTTACCGGGATTTCTGAATCCGTTTAAGGACTTAACAAAGACGTCATCAAAAAGCTGTTCCTGAAATGTCAGCCGTAATCTGAAAAAGAAGCAGGAATCGTGCTTGGGAACGGGGCGCGCCCACCAAAATTTTGATCTGGTGAACACCCTCAGAATATAAGCTAACGCCTTAGGGGTACAAATAACCACAAGACATTTTTTGCACCCCTAAGGCATTAACTCTGTGGTTCTGAAGGTGTCAACGGGATCATAATTTTGAGGGGCACCCCCATCCGCGGACGCCGTCCCTGCCTTTGTGGTAGTAGCTGCGACCTGATGTTACCAGCTGCACCATAATCATTTCGGTGCTGCAGAGGGGGGGGGGGGGTAGTGCCAGCCAAATACTTTCGTAGTTACGTCCTAGGAAGCAGTCCTGGCTTCGCACTTGCCTGGAAATCTTTTTTTTCTCGTGGTTAAAGGCATCAGCACTGAGTGCAACAGAGCAAAAATAGTGCAGTGAGGTAGGTACACAGTTCTCAACAAAGGCTTGATCAGTCTTAGCATTTAAGTCAAAATTGGTTGTCATGAATACAAAAATCAATCTAGCATGTAATTTGTAGAGTATGAAGCAAATCTACCAAAAATAATAATGACATATTTTTCTACAGTGAAGGATAGACAGTTTCATGGCAAGCGGCCTAACAAGGAGGCCTCTGTGCCAATGATCACGAAGTTGAAACACTTCTACATCAACATTTTATTGAGAAACTAACTTGTGCAAGTTTAAAAAAAAGAAGAAAATGAGAAATGCGAGAAAAACAAAACCACAAATATTCAAAAGGAGCTGCGGAAGAAACACTTTAAATATATTTCGACCTTATTAACCGCTAGAGGCTTACAAAAGAGCACTAGTAGTCACACAATAATCAACAGCCAAACGACTATGCGCTTTTCACCATGAGAGCAGCGCATCCGGTTATATGAGCAGAGACAGAACAATGGATGACTGTGTGATAGCCGCTTTCAATCACGTTATGCAGTATCTTCACCGCATAAAGTCAAGGAATATAAACAAAATAACTCAAATATGACTCAGACATGAAAGTGAAAATTTGTCTAGGACATCAGCTGATGTAATGAGGCAAACTTTAAAAGACAACCAAAAACATCAATCAAGTGTCAATGAATATTGACCAAAGTGACCTTCAAAGAAAGTAGCGCATGAAATATTAACAAAATCGGTATAATGAGCAACGTCGGAATGCAGTGCACAATCTCTCACAGCGAGCAACGTTACATCGAAGCAACCTCCGTTTCATAATGAAGCTACATACGTGCTCGAAGTCGAATATAGCGGAGACAGTGTTGAGGCGACGAAAAAGAAAAAAAAGAAGCAATATTCTCAATTACATACACAAAATACAGATGTGGCTCTCTACAAAGCACTGTATTACGCACATATATGCAAATCTGACATGAACGGCGATCAGACTGGCAAGCATCAGTTGGAAGACAAAAAAGAAAAAAAAAAGATTTTGGCACCCAGCACATGAAGCTATTCCTAAAAGGGACTTCAAATAACCATCAGGTCCACATGTGCAGGATTAAGCTGAGAGTCTCCGAATTTCGCCCTGTTTCACATTTAAAAAAAAAAACACTGTTACCTTATACCTAGTCATTATACCTTTCGGTTCAACTTCGGGCTGTCCAGAGAGCCTGCGAGAGGGCGGAGGGCCACGGTCTTCCTGTCCCTGCGTGGGAGCGGCCCGCAACTGCTACAGGATCCCCCTAAAAGGGGACGTCCAACTGCAGTTTCTCAGGACAAAAATAAAGTTCTGTGCCTGCCTGCCAACTCCTTTGAGAACGCAACCTCCACCAAACGCGCAATCAGTTCACGTTCACACTCATCGAAAACTAGTTGTAGTGTCCAGGCTTAGTGCAGCTGGTGAATCCGATGCTACTGGCATCGTATGACACGCTGAAACCGCCGTCGCGGAAATGCTTTCAATGTAGAACCGCGGTGGGGCCGTGGTAGAACGCAGTTGGTGCCCTATCAGGTTATCCATACAACCGCCGATTAAACTGCATGTATCCCTGCAAATGAAAAAAAAAATGGGGCCGTTATTTTCTATAAAGCTGTTCTACAACTGTGCTTTGATGAACGAAATTTGACATGCATGTCTGTCATAGACTGCGCCCTTTACAGGAAGTGTTCATAATATCCTGCAATTTGCAATAGATAAACACTCAAAATGAATTTTCCTCGAGTGCCTGGTTCTTCTGCACTGCTGCATCCACCATATATATACATATATATATATATATATATATATATATATATATATATATATATATATATATATATATATATAAAACTTAAGTGGACGAAAAGCAAACCTGCCTTCTGTGGGAACCGAACCGACGACCTTCGGATAAGGCGTCCGATGCTCTACCGCTGAGCTACGAAGGCGGTCGTCCCCCCCGTCCCTTCTATCGGGTATATGTGCACATACAATCTAACACTCCCAGGATTGCATGTAGTACATATACCTATGTACAATATACGAAGCTCAGCGAGCTCCGCCGAAGCTTGGACGCTCGTGCTAGATGCCCAGCGATGAAAACGAACAGAAGAAAGAAGTCAGGATACAACAGCCGGCCTGCGGCAAAGGCGCTGTGTCTATGTCTCTCTCATTTACAATATACAGTGGTGTTCGGGCCGTCTCCGCAGGAAACTTGATGCATCTGCTGATGCTACCAACGCCGAATAGAATGTCACTCGTGAACGTTAAACTGCACAGTAGTTTATTTTGGACGCATTCCCATACGCAGCATGTAGAAATCGAGTGACACACATGCTTCACACTTAGACGGTGAGAATATTCTTCGAGGCGTGCTTACGTGCTCACTGCGCACTCGGTATGAAAGGGTCCCTGCAACACTTTTTGAACACACTGAGCAAACGGTGCCAATCAGTCGTTGAGGCTTCTGTAAATGTGTGAGCCAAATGTTATTGTGCTGCTAGCAGCAGTGGATTTGCAGTTTCATTTTAAATACATCATGCAATCGCCTGCTATTGTTCCAACAAGTGACGTCACTAGCAGCACCGACCCACGACTTGCCTGCTCTTCTTTCAACAAGTAACGTCACTGGCGCCAACGACTAGGTCCCTTCGCTCACCTCGGTGTTTTTAAAATCAGGCACTCAGATTCCCTTTCGTTTTCAAAATGCGAAGCATTTCTTAGCGAACTTCGGCGACTTTGAGCGTATCTATCTATCTATCTATCTATCTATCTATCTATCTATCTATCTATCTATCTATCTATCTATCTATCTATCTAGCCGCCTACGATTTTGTGCTCTCCTGGCCGTTTCGCTTGTGGGATGTTTACGAAAATTGGTATGCCACAACATGACTACGTGACGAACATAAATGAGAGGTCATAACATGAAAATCATGACATGAATGTCACGAGCGACATGATTTACATGCCACTGTCTTGGTGCTCTCCTGGCCGTTTCGATAATGGGATGTATGCGAAAATTGGTAAGGCACAACATGACTATCTGACGAACGTAAACGTAAATGGCAGGTCACAACGTGAAAATCATGATATGCATGTCATGAGTGGCCTGATTTACATGCCACAGTCTTGGTGCTCTCCTGGCCGTTTCGCTAGTGGGATGTATGCGAAAATCGGTATGGCACAACATGACGGCCTGAAGAACGTAAATGACAGGTCATAAAATGAAAATCATGACATTCATGTCATGAGCGGCATGATTTACATGCCACGGTCTTGGTGTTCTCCTGGCCGTTTCGCTAATGGGATGTATGCGAAAATTTGTATGGCCCAACATGACTGCCTGGCGAACATAAACGGCAGGCCATAACACGAAAATCATGACATTCATGTCATGAGCGGCATGATTTACATGCCACGGTCTTGGTGCTCTCCTGGCCGTCTCGCTAATGGGATGTATGCGAAAATTGGTATGGCACAACATGACTACCTGACGAACATAAATGGCAGGTCATAACGTGAAAATCACGATATGCATGTCATTATTGGCACGATTTACATGCCGCGGTCTTAGTGCTCTCCTGGCTGTTTCGCTAATGTGATGTACGCGAAAATTGGTATGGCACAACATGACTGCCTCACGAACATAAATGGCAGGTCATAACATGAAAATCACGATATGCATGTCACGAGTGGTACGATTTACATGCCGCGGTTTTAGTGCTCTCCTGGCCGTTTCGCTAATGGAATGCATGCGGAATTTGGTATGGCACAACATGACTGCCTGACGAAAGTAAACAACAGGTCATAACGTGAAAATCATGAAATTCTTGTCATGAGCGGCTTGATTTACAGCCACGGTCTTGGTGCTCTCCTGGCCGTTTCGCTAATGGGATGTATGCGAAAATTGGTATGGCAGAACATGACTGCCTGACGAACATGAATGGCAGGTCATAACATGAAATCATGATATGCATGCCACGGGCGACATGATTTACATGCCAGGCGTTTAATTAATGGGACGTACACGGAAATTGGCATGCCACAACATGACTGCATCACTTTCATAAGTGACATGCATGTCATGAACGACATGATTTACATGTCACGGTCCTGGCGCTATACTGTTGTCTCGTTAATGGGATGCATAAGAAAATTGGTATGGCACAACAAGACTGCATGACGATCATAAATGACAGGTCATAATGTGAAAATCGTGACATGCATATCATGAGCGGCATGATTTACGTGACGCGTTTCGTTAATGGGATGTACACAAAAATAGCTATGGCAACACGACAGCATGACGAACGTAAATGACAGGCCATAACATCAGAATCATGATATGCGTGTATGACCGGCATTTTTTACATGCCACAGTCTTGAAGCTCTTGCGGCCGTTTCGTTAATTTCATACGTACGAAACTCGGTATAGCGAGAAAACAATGCAAATCCATTTTACGTTCCTGATGCGTGCTTCGCATTTCCTTGATTTCCACTGGACGTGGGATCTGCCAATTTTTTAATGCAAAATGAACAAATATATAATTCCAGACTACCTTTCCATGACCGTAAGGTCAGCCAGTGATATATCTGCCTCGAGCAAAGTAGTCGGCGGCCTAGTGACATTTGTTGGAACGAAGAGCAATGTGAATTACAGCTGTGTTTGAAACCAAATAAAAAATTCCCTGGTGCACGCAGCTCAATAATATTTGGCTCACACGTTCACAATAACCTCCACGACTGTTAGGCATCGTTTGCCATCGAGATTCCAAATGCTGCAGGGCTCCTTTAGTAAATGGGACCTTCAAGGTCGCGCGATCGACGGGCACAGTGACTGCGCACCACAGCTGTGCATACCATCAACAAATTTTCGCTGTGCCTTCGATTTCACCTGCACAAAACTGCCTTTCATGGTCAGGTAATAGTGAAGTTAGTACAATGCAACGAAATATGGCTCATTTGGGGTAGCGTGTATGTCGCGGGGTAGGAGGAAAATGTCAAACGTTCAGCAGAAAACTGTTGAATGGCACCGTGGTTTTGATTTGACGATATAGGTATAGGCATGAACCGCTAGATCCCGGCACCGGACAAGCTGGCGGCGCCCGCAATATATCATAAAAATAAACAAAATACGTCCAAACGTTCATGTATAGGTCGTCGTAACACGCCGCTCAGCCATAGTCCGACGTACTAATTTAGTTCGTTGTTCGTCCCCTTATCATCTCTGTCCTGCGCTATCAGCCCAGCAACCTGGTTCAAGTCTTCACTCCCCAGTCCGTACCACGTGAAGCACTGGACAGCTTATGGCATACCAAAAATCTACTGTGCACAACAGCGTGCCTGTGACGATACTGTGGAACCAGATAACAGGTCGTGTAATTGTTTTGGTATTTGCGGTCTGCAAGAATGACGAACCCAAACTGCAGAAAACCGCAACAGAATGGACAATGAGAAATAATAATAACGAACATTCGCAAACGAGTCACATGCCTCTGACAAAGTTTAAATATGTCCGAGAACGAGCATAACGACACTCATGCTCATATGAATGCTGAGCTGCGAGAAGTCATTCCACCACCATAAGACGTCATGATTGCCTGCGGCAGTTCTGCTGACATGCCACAACAAACAATGCGCGATTTTCACATCCACATCACATGCACGTAAATTTCGCAGCCCTGAACTGAAATCTCACGACTGCAATGCCACAGTGAAAGAACGCGCGGCAACGGTTGCCCTACAACGCGCGATATCACATGCATGTATTCGTCTGTGTAAGACACGAGTAAATTACTACTATCCCACATTGTTGTACAGGCGCTGCACTCGCTACCCGTAACGACCAAATGACAGGATGGTCGGAACGAATCCAATACACTCCTTACTCACTAATCAGGCTCAACACGCACATAGAGCTAAGAAAGTTTCAGAATGCGTTCATACACGGTGATCTGAATAATAAAACAACAGTTGCCTTGCTTTGCGTTTAATGCGTCAACTATCTCAGAGCTTACATAGCATTAATGCTCCTTGTATCTGTCACAGACCGATTTGCCCTATCCGGGGAAAACATGAATGATCTCACAGGCATCATGCTAAGCCATTGAAATGTGGTACTTACATTTATTTTCGGCGAGACGTAGTTATTGGTGTTACGGGATCCAGTCACAGAAGCACCGGGATTGAACCAGGGTTAACGTAAGGAGGAAAGTAGAAAGAACATAATGCCACCACACAAACACACGCAGCAGTTGCTGCACGGTAACGGAATTTTCGCCAGAAGCGAAGGAAGACCCGGCCGCCAACACCTTGACTACACTGACTCCACCGCCAACCACGCAAACGAATTTCGCTGCCTTTGCTTCGCGTCTCCGCGTGTTTGCGCCAGCCTGCGCCTTCTCGCCTCATCTCCCCGGCGACCGGCGAGAAGGAGTCGGACATTCTGGCGCCTCCCTCCCGGCCCCATTGCAGCTGGCGACATCTCGGCGCCCCGTGGATTGTGCCGACGCCCGCCGACGCTTTGAGCCATGCCCTGCGTTTTTATCTCCGGTGGGGAGGGAGGGGGGGTGGGCTGTATTCTCCCACGTCTGCTTACCGTCTTGCGTAGGACGTTTCGAAGACGGATTCATTGTCCCTTTGATGTCGCTCTTGCTTAGTTCGCGTGGCTGACGTCTTTGAGACGTCAGCCACGCGAACCATGACGTTAATCCCCCAATAAGACGTCTTTTTGGTCTTGTGTGCTAGCTGGGTTGTCGTCAACATCGTTTACGCCAATGTGCACCGCTCATAATTCATACGCCGGACAGGTTGATTTTAAAAGACTACTCCTCCAGAGTGCCACGCGGATGCTGCATTCATCTCATCTCCTCTCTACCGTCTTTCCTCCTTCCTTCCCTTCCAGATCTCCCTCGCTCCTTCATACACAATGTATAAATAGCACCAACCACCCATGCCTTGTATGCCTGAAGAAGACCGGACTCCGGTCGAAACTTTGCATCAAATAAATCTTCCGTTTGTACTGTTCGGAGGAGGATCTACTTCACTTTACGTAACGCCAACGGCCACTCCTCGCCATCATGCCCGCATATATATATATATATATATATATATATATATATATATATATATATATATAGTTTAGAAACAAATTGCGCAGTTGCGAAAATCGCACGTTTATTATTCAACGTTTCGGCCGTGGCACGGCCTTCGTCAGAACCACATGCCGCCATATATATATATATATATATAAGAGAAACTTCAGTTCGTCCGGCACGTATAAGCAAAGAAGCGGGTACACGCAAGAAAATGCAATACCTTCATGCCCAACGTTTCGGCCGTGCCACGGCCCTCGTCAGAGAATGTACAAAATACAAGGCATATGCCTCATTTAAGGGCCTCTGAAATCGCGGGATCACTCACAAAGACGTAGGTAGTTTTATTCGAAACAACTGTGACACCGTATTTTGATATGCCAAGACTGAGCAAGCAAATCAGTGCTGTAAATCAAAGTATGAACACGTAGCCTGCGTAGAGCGAAGGTTTAAGCGGCAGTGCACTATTTAAGCCGTGAAAAAGACGCACGAGGGTTTAAGGTGAAAACGAATGACACATAACATATAACGAGCACCTCTTATGCGCAAAATGAGATACTGAAATACCATTAACCAGAATTCAATAACTTACCCAAGAGACAAGCGAACAGGGGCGTCAGTGCGGTATATAAATGTATACAAAGAATAGGCGAGAAATTGGCGGAGGGGTGAATTAACGTAACAGTTTTCGTTTATGCGGGAGTGAATACTGTTCAATTTGTTGATCAGATGAGACACGCGAACTTCTCAGTCATGATGAGTTTTAAAACCAGAGTGGAGTGGTGTGGCCGTGATATTTTCAAAAGAATGACCCGGAATCAGGACATGCCTTGATAGTGGAAGATGAGGAAGGCTAGTAGCATGGGATCAGTGGTTATTAAAGTTTAACCTAAATGACGTCTCCGTTTGACCGATGTATTGTTTGCGACAAGCGGAGCACTCAAGCATGTAGACTATATATGCGCTGTGGCAACTGAAGTCATGTTGATCCTTAGAGAAAAGTTTCAACCGGTGCTAGTTGGGCGTTGCGAACTCGTCACGTGTGGGCAAACCTTGCAGCGGCGACAGCCACTGTATTTTCACCGTACATTGTAGTCTACACGCTATATATATATATATATATATATATATATATATATATATATATATATATATATATATATATTGTAATGACAATGAGCTCTTCCGTAGCTTTGGCGCTCGCGCTACATGCACAGGGAAGCAGAGAAAGAAGACGAGGAGAATAGAACACCCGACCTGCGACAAAGGCGCTGTGTCTATGTCGCTTTTCTCTACATTGTAATGGCGCAGTGGCAAATAATCAGCGGAACCCAGCTGTGAATTCGACGTGGCATTGCCTCCAGGGTGTTGCCGTCTCGGACTACTGCTGGGGACAAGCCTCACTGCTGACGGAATCCGCCACCAGACTGCCGTCCCTACTCAGACTGCCGTCCCTACCTGCCGCACCAGACTGCCGTCCATACCTGATGACGGCGTCGATGCCTTCTCGATGATTCCAACGCTGCACTGGTCCGGTGTGCGACCTGCCCACCACGTATACGAATCTGCTGCGAACCCTTCCTTCGCCGCGGATTCCGCCAACGGGAGCACAGGGGGCACCATATTGTCCCCGGACACCGGGCCTGGAGCTCTAGGCAGCTCACCCGACAACGCAGCGGAGCAAGTGAGCGCCATTGCGCAACTGCGCGGCACACTCACCGCGTTGATTAACACAGACCCTGCGCTTTCCACCGGAACATTTAGTGGCTCCCCCGTGAGTGCCGCAGAGTTTTTGTGTGTGATCATCGTACTCTTATAAACGCACCACTTCATGGCGTCTGGGAACTCCGGGTCCTCTCCTGCTTCGTTGCTCCCATCGGCCGCTTGGAAAATAGGGAAGTTCCGCAGATTCCAAGACGATGCTGATCGGTAGATCGAAGCCATGAACGTTCTCGGTGACCGGTATGCCTCGCGGGACCACTACAAACTGCTCGTGGCGATTAACAACATTG
This sequence comes from Hyalomma asiaticum, assembly GCA_013339685.2. NCBI lineage: Eukaryota > Metazoa > Arthropoda > Arachnida > Ixodida > Ixodidae > Hyalomma > Hyalomma asiaticum. Next base: position 11,678 of record JABSTT010002950.1, read on the forward strand.
GTGATGCGGCCGCAGGATGGCACCAGTACGAGGGAGTCAGCCAACGCTCCTGGCAGGAATGCAGTGCCAGACTAATGGCTGTTTTCGGGCGGATTCACCATCACAGTCCTGTCACCAGCGAATCTGACCGGCGCACTATCGAGGAAGCGGATCAGAAGGAACGCCATCTCGACGTTGTAGCTTCGAACTACAGCTGATCGGCAGAGAGCATCACAGCCTGCCTTGACATGCTGATCTGTCCCAAACTGTGTTTGTCTACACAGATCTCAACACAAGAGGCCGCATTACATCCACGTCCCGCTAACTATGATAACACCGACCATCATGGCCAGCTTGTGCGCAAGTCGCCTGACGGCGACAAGCCATCTGTTATGACTTCCACTGTGCCCCCTGAGCGACGGGCAGACAACAACAAAGCTTTGTTAATTGATGAGGGACATGGCACTGATCGCTGTAAAGTTGATGCCGCCAAACAGGTGCGCCAGGGAAGCGCGGAGCCGTATCTAAGCGTGTCGATGCAGTCATTGGCCGTGTGTGCTCGCGCTCCCCTTTTGCCCTGCGAAGTCTTTCCACAAGATGGCTAGGTCTCGACTCAATATAAGGCCACCTTTAAGCCCCCCCCCCTGCGGCTGCAGTCGATCGATGGCTGGAAGGCCGAAGTAATACCTCACGACTTGGACGCCGCTGCTTCACACAGCTTATTGCCAAGGCGTATTGAGTGCAGCTTTCCGATGACCCTGGAAACGACAACGCTGTCGAAGTGCAGGTTACCTCGCCCTACAACACGGGAGCACGCACCAATGAGAGGACCACACATCACTGCAGCTCAGAATGTGCAATATGTGAAGGTCAACGGTCGAGAGCACGCTCCTTTTTCCACGTCAGATCTGCGACGGAGGAGCATTAGGCGAAAGAACTCCCCCTACATGGCATGCGACACCGCCGGCCAGAGACATGTCTGGCAGCGTGCCGTGTTACGCAACAGCGTGGCCGAGACCATCGACCGCCATGGCAAAGCAAATGCCGCCCACTGGAGGTGTCCTTGGTGGTTCCTCAAGTGAACTCGCAGCGTGGCCGAGTGCAATAAGAATGAGCTCTGTCGTAGATTGAGCGTTCGACTATATGCACCAGGAAGCAGAGAAGGACGACGTGGAGAACGCTGCGTCTATGTCTGCTTTTCTCTACATTACTATATATATATGTGTGTGTGTGTGTGTATGTATGTATGTATGTATGTATGTATGTGTGTGTATGTATGTATGTATGTATGTATACGCCATTCTCTGACGAAGGCCGTGCCACGGCCGAAACGTTGGGCATAAAAGTGTTGCTTCTCCGTGCGTGTACCCACTTCCTTTCTTATACGTGCCTGACCCAATAAAGTTATATATATATATATATATATGTTGTGCTCGCAATATATATATATATATATATATATATATATATATATATATATATATATATATATTGTGAGCGCTTTTAACGGACTTCATGGCTGTCATCTGTACATAACCATCATCACCCCTGTTCCTCTTCTTCTTCGTGCTTTGATGCTGGTAGTGCCTGCAGAATAAACGTGTCTGCTGGCGTGGTCTGGTGCGGTCTTCCTCGGCCTTCCAAAGTGGTGGAGGTGCGTCAAGATGCCGACGTCCTGCGTTCGTGATCTCCCTGGAGCTGCGTTGCGGTTGCCGTCTGCGCCCAGCCACCCCTACAGCTATGGATACATCGGACCCTCGCCCTTCCGCTAGCGTTAACGCTGCCACAGTGGGGGTATCGGCTCCATCGCCTGCGTCTACCATCACAAGCCCTGAACTCGACCCTCCTATCTTTGCAGGCCTCCGCGGTGATGACGTCGACGACTGGCTCGACACTTACAACCGAGTGAGTTCAGTCAACCGGTGGACGGACACCCAGAAGTTGACCAACCTCCCATTTTACCTCACCAGTGCTGCCAAGACGTGGTACTTCAATCACGAATCTAACATCAGCGATAGGTCCATCTTTACCACAAAGCTGCGACAAATCTTCGCCTCTTCATCTTGCCGTTTGGAGGTCGCGAAGCAGAAACTGGCAGTACGTGTCGAACTTCCGCACGAGTCGTACACCTCGTACATCGAGGATGTCTTGACTCTATGCGGCCGCCGTACGAACAACGCGATGACAGAAGCCGAACGCGTTCGACACCTCCAAAAAGGAATTAGCACGGCCGCTTTCAACGCCCTGGCTAGTCAACATCCCGCCACAGTTGAGGACATTACCTCATTCTGTGAACGCCTTGACGAGTTGCAGTCCCTCCGCGTGCAACAAGACAACGACCTGCGCCTTCTCCCTCATTCTGATTTGCGTGATCTCATCCGCAGCATCATCCGCGAAGAGCTCCAAGAACAAGAGCAGAGCTGATCCGGAGTTGCTTCTATTCCATCTACAACGTTCAATTTGCGCAACATTGTCAAAGAGGAGTTGGCAGCCATGACCACACCGACTGTGTCTGTCGCTACAGCACCAGCCCCGCTGCCCACATACGCCGACGTTGCTGCTATACTACCCTCTGCACTTCTGTCTGCGTCTGCCGAGATTACCTGCAGTAACTTGGCTTCTGTCGGCGCTAGAGCACCAGCTCCGTCTTCCTACCCTCAATGGCGTCCACCCCGTCCGGTTTGCTTTTACTGCGGTATACGCGGCCACATGTCTCGTTACTGCCGTCGCCGCCAACAGGACGAAAGACGCGGCTATGCCGAGTTCGAGCGACACCGGTTTCGTCGACCTTATCCTTACTACCAAGACCCTTATCCGTTCACGCAGCACCGCTCCCCGTCTCCCCCGGCGTCCCTACGCCCACCTGGTGGATCTCATTCCGCAAGACGGCGTTCTCCTTCGCCCTACCGCCGATCTGCATCCCCGCTTCGCCCCATGTCTCGCCTCGCCCACCAACACTCGGAAAACTAAGGATTGCAGTTTTTGGAGGGGAAACTGCATCCAATCGACCATTGGAAACACCTCCTGGACAACCCGCTAACATGCTCTCTGTAATTTTTGAAGGTATTCCTGTGGAAGCTGTTGTGCCGCTGTTTCTGCGATTCGTCGTGATTTGTGCGCGCGGCTCCGCAAAGTCAGGACCCCTTATCTTGGACCCGTGTTGCGTGGCGCTAACAGCGTACCCATTCTTCCCGACGGACAATGTACGGCTCGCGTCTTGATTGAAGGCATCCTTCACCACATTGAGATGATTGTGCTATCCACTTGTGCTTATAGACTCATTCTAGGCTGGGACTTTTTGCAGTCTGCATCTGTTGTGATATCGTGCAAAGAAAAAGTCGTCCATATCGCAGGTATAGCTGTTGCGCCTATTTCGGAGTCCCCTTCTAGCACACTAAACTTGACTGCCGATGCTGATTACGTCCTCCGTCATCATCACCAACACGTCATTGCTGTCACGTCCAGCCAGATCGCGGATGGTGATGCCCTGATTGCTCCTTTTCCGCACTGCACCACGCGAGGCATTCTAGTCGCTCCTGGCCTCGTCCGCTTTTCCCGTGGGCGAGCTTTTGTCTCCGCCAGCAACACAACCCCGGATGCCGTGCTGACGCCTAAAGGGATGACCGTGGCGACCTTCACCGACCCTGCACTAATATCCGTCGCAGCCCTTTGCCCTTCTTCATCCTCAGCCCCAGCTACAGGTTCGCGTTCTTCTTTTTCTGTGCAAGCAGTTATCGGTTCTGACTTAACAGCTACGCAATCTGACGCACTCATGGCCCTCTTGGATAGGCACAAATCCTGCTTCAACAACTATGCCAGTGCTTTGGGCCAGACTCCTGTGGCTGCACATCGCATTGAAACTGATGGTTCCCGCATAATATGCCGTCAGCCATACCGAGTTTCACAGTCGGAGCGGAAGGTTATTGAAGAACAAGTTGATGACATGCTAGCACGAAATATTATCCGGCCTTCATCTAGTCCCTGGGCGTCACCTGTTGTCCTTGTCAAAAAAAAAAGATCGCTCCGTTCACTTTTGCGTAGATTGCCGAGCGCTGAATAAGATCACACGCAAGGACGTATATCCCATGCCTCGCATTGATGACGCTACAGGGAGCGGAGTATTTTTCGAGCCTTGATTTACGATCAGGATATTGGCAAATTCCCATGAATGTGTCTGACAAGAAAAAAAACGCTTTTGCTACGCCGGACGGACTTTACGAATTTAATGTAATGCCATTTCGTCTCTGCAATGCGCCAGCCACCTTTGAACGTATGATTGACACTGTTCTTTGCGGCCTAAAATGGAAGACTTGCCTCTGCTATCTCGACGACATCGTCGTCTTTTCGTTCAGCTTCAGCGAACACCTCAAACGCTTAGACGAAGTCCTGCAGTGCATTTCAAACGCCGGCCTCCAGTATTAATACAAAGAAATGCACATTCGCCAGCAAGAGCATCAAAGTGTTAGTCCACGTTGTTTCCAAATCTGGCATACAACCAGACCCTGAAAAGATAACTGCTGTACTTCAGTTCCCGCGACCATCGAATCAAAAGACATTACGCAGCTTCCTCGGCCTGGCGTCTTACTTTCGACGTTTTATACGCAATTTTGCCGTAATAGCGGCTCCCTTACATAAGCTCCTGGTTACTGGCACCTCTTTTGAATGGTCCGAAGCCTGCGAGTCGGCATTTACGTCTCTTAAGCGACATCTCACTTCACGCCCCGTGCTTCGCCACTTCGACGAGAGAGCCCCCACCGTTCTTCACACTGACGCAAGTGCACAAGGCATAGGGGCAGTACTTCTGCAACACGATGCCTCTTCTAAGGAGCAGTTTGTGGCATACGCCAGCCGCACCTTGTCGCCGGCTGAGCGGAACTACACCATCACGGAGCAGGAATTCTTGGCTATTGTGTGGTCGGTCCAGAAATTTCGCCCTTACCTCTACGGTCGCCACATCACCATCGTCACCGACCACCATGCTCTGTGTTGGCTGTCATTGATTAAGAACATGTCCGGACGCTTTGGCCGGTGGGTACTGCGCTTGCAAGAATATGACTTCACCATCACTTACAAGTCTGGAAAATGCCATCATGACGCAGACGCCTTGTCTCGCTGCCCACCTTCACCTCGTGATAATACAGACAACGAGTGTACCGCGTCTCGTTCCAACGACCATCCTGCTTTACAGGAGCTCTCGTTAACGGCACTAGATACCACACCGTGTCCTTCCCGTTCCGATTTAAGTTCACTTCAGAAAGCCGACTCCTACTGTCGAACACTTATGGATCATCTTCGAGGCATCTCTCAACCGCCAAACAGCCGTTTGCGTCGCCAGCTGCAACGTTTTCGTCTTCAAGATGGTGTACTCTACCGTCATATTTACCATCCCACGGGCAATCGGTGGGTCGCCGTACTACCTCGCCGCCTTCGCCTTCGAGTGTTACAGGCCTTTCACGATGACGTTGCTGCCGGTCACTTAGGCTTTCTCAAGACCTACGATCGCATCAAGCCCCGTTACTTCTTGCCTGGCTTGTCCACAACGGCTGCCAAATACGTCGCCTCCTGCGACTCGTGTCAGCACCGCAAACGCTCCACATCCCCTCCTGCCGGTTTCCTCCAACCTCTTCCCTGCCCATCTACACCTTTCGAATTCATTGGGATTGATTTATATGGCCCACTGCCCTTAACACCTTCCGGTCACCGTTGGATCGTCACTGCCGTTGACCATTTAACAACGTACGCGGAGACTGCACCTGTTCGATCTGGGGCCGCTTCTGAAGTTGCTGACTTCTTTCTACAGTCAATCGTGATGCGTCACGGAGCACCCCGCTTCCTTTTGAGTGACCGTGGCAAAACCTTCATTTCCCACATACTCGACGAAGTCTTGCGGGCGACTGATACCAAGCATAAAACTACTTCCACATACCACCCTCAAACGAACGGCCTCACGGAACGCTTCCACCGAACCTTATCTGACATGATTTCGATGTACATACGCCCTGACCACAGCAACTGGGATAATATTTTACCCTTCGTCACCTTCGCCTATAATACTGCGATACAACGAACTACCGGCTAGAGCTTCCTTGTCTGTGGACGCACTGCCTCCTCCGTTTTTGATACAGAATTCTTCTCCGCTCCTGCCCCGTCGAATGCATCACTGCCAGAAGAGTTTGCCGCTCGGGTCGCCCATTGCCGCTAAATTGCTCGTCGCAACACGGAAGCCACCCAGGAAGAACGGAAACGTCGTTGCGACAGTAAACGCCGCGACCTCGCCTTCAATTCTGGAGATCAAGTACTCCTATCGACCCCGCTTCGAACAGCTGGACTATGCGAGAAATTTCTTCACCGGTATATTGGCCCATACGTCGTTCTTTAGCAAACTTCCCCAGTTAATTATCTCGTCACGCCACTACACCCAGTCACCGACCACCGCCGTCGCAGTGCAGAGATCGTTCCATCTCTCGCATGAAACGTTTCATTCCTCGGTCATCCGATCTGTAAAAGAGGGGGGGGGGGGGGAAATTAGTGTGAGGGGAGAAAGAGGGGGGGGGGAATTAGTGTGAGCACTTTTAACGTACTTCATCGCTCTCATCTGTACATAACCATCATCATCCCTGTTCCTCTTCTTCGTGCTCTGATGCTGGTAGTGCCTGCAGAATAAACGTGTCTGCTGGCGTTGTCTGGTCCGGTCTTCCTCGGTCTTCCAATATATATATATATATATATATATATATATATATATATTTGTGTGTGTGTGTGTGCGTGTATGTTTGTAGTTTCGACTAGCTGAAACAAATATTTTTCCATGCCACTTTGAAGTGCGAAACACCTTCATTAGGTATACTTCTTTGTTAAGTCTAATATAGTGCTAATAAATATCTACTATTACCTGGTCATTTCAATATTTTGGGGGTTTTATTTATCGACGCGTGCATCCGGTCAATCAATGGTACTTGGTTGCTCGTGCAGCCGCGATGGACAGGGTGGAGCCATAGTGGCTCTGAGTGGAGAACAATGTAAACTGAGCCATAAAAACACGGAGTGCCCGGCTCATAGTGCTTATAAGAGGATGAGCAAAGCGCTGTCAGCGTGACTTCACAATGGCTTCGCATGACACCACGCTCCTACTCACAATGGTGGTGGTCTTTACCACATGGGAGATTTCCTTCCACAGGTAGAGCATTAATGATTCGGAGCACCTTCAGGGGATGTAGGTTCTTGTATAGGTGACGAAGGTGCGGAGCCTCGGCGTGGGCTGGCGTAGCATTGTCCTGAAGCAGCGGAGTCTTCAGGTGGCTCCGTTATTGCTGCAACAACAATTCGAGAGTCCAGAAAGCGCATGGGGGGCCTTCGTAGGACATGCTTGTGACAGAGTCTAATAGAAATGGGCACTGCTCGATTACAGCATTGCTTGTGAACGCAGCCCTTCCGACAGCACATCATTCGTACTCATTTTCTCGTGGTTCGCATCAGGAGACAAATGTTTTTTTTGGCAGCAGCGGAAATAGTGCGTGTTATCTCAGACATATCGCTCATTCGCCAACCGTTTCGCGAAAGCGCTTCAGTGTGTCCTATACTGCTGCCTTTACGATATACCCATCAGTATTCATGGCGCTACTAGGAAAGCCGCTCTTTGCATGCGCGCCGCGGACATTACTGGAACGAGCTTACAGTGCGCCAGAGGTCTACCTAATGGCTGCTGATGCGAATGAATGACGAAACTACACCCGGAAAGGTTGGTGTCAAAATTCGTCCGCCATAAGACCACGGGTATAGCCTCTTTTTCAATGTGAGCAGAACCTTGCTCTTCATTTTCTTCTCTATCCACCTTACGAAACAGAATGGCGCCTAGGCCATGCATAGATGCATCACACACAATACTTGTCCATTTACTTCTGTCGTGTGGCAATACATATTCCTCCGTTAGCCTCGTTTTACTTCGCTGAAACACTTGCTCTTCCTCACGTGTCCACTCAAAGCCATTTTCTAGGATTGCCAAGTCCAGCAATGGCCTAACTCTTGCGAACAGGTTGGAAACGCACCTTCCATAGAAGCTGATCAACCACGTCTAAGCTTTCTACTTTGCCTCAATCTTTGGTTCGTGGGCGTCCGTTATTGCTTTTATCTTTCAAGGGCTTGGGCCCTTTTCGTCCAGAATCTCCCCCAAATGAAGGAACGTCCATTTTTTTCTTTCTTCAGCCGAATGCCTCTTTCGTGAAACCGGGCCAGCACCGTTTTCCACTTTATCGAAAAATCTTTCATACATAGTCTCCTGCATGCTGTTGCATGTCGTTCATATAGCACGCTACTCGATCAAGTCCTTGGATTACAAATACACTCCGTGACTTGGTAGTTTGGTAAAGGCACAACTACTAGGGTGTAGACTTTCCACTGTGTTGATTAGGTACTCACACTCCTGTCTTCAATATATTTACCAATTTTGAAGAGAATGCTTCTTTAACTTAATATGGTACCGAGCGCGATTTACAAAATACGAACGTACTACCCCGTTTCAGTTCTAATTTAATTCCACTGTTCCAGATTAGCTCCAAGGTAGTGTAAGAAATCTAAGGAAATTTTTCAAGCAACAACACATCTTTCTCCAAGCAAACCCCTTGCACATTAGCCCAGCCTGAATTAAGATCCGAGAGCCAGCCCCGTGCCAAGAGCATGGTGTTCATACTCTATTTTTTTTTACAATTTGCGAAAGGCGCTTGTCCTCACCATTCTGTGCTATCAAAACCGTTAGCCTCCCGTTAACATCAGCGCAGTGCCTCTGTCAGTTTTTATCTTAAGACTGCATGGGACTTTCGGTAGGTTGTGCCAGTATTTAATGTATAGTGGCTGTCGTACAAATGACAAAGACTCCAATGTTTGAGTCTGTATGCGGACACTTTTTTCCCAAGCTTTGGACAAATTTGTAAAGTCCGATGCGCCCCTCAGAGTAATAGGTATCGTGCACAATTTAACCCTCGTCACTGTCCACATCCATAGCATTTACATATTTTCTACTTCTCTCCTTGCGCATCTTAGCTAAGCGTCCAGGATAGCTGACCACAATGGTTGCGAAATTCGCAGGTAGAAGCTTCATGCTCTGAGCCGTATTGGAAGCAGTGCGCCGATTCTGTCGTCCCTTTCACGACTAGGCAAAACAAAGGTTTCTGCTCTACAGCATGCTGGGCATCGCCCACAATCTGGTTTGCTCTGAATAGTGCTCACGATCCCTTGCCCCCCAATTGGCTGATAATCCTAGCCCTCCATGCGGGCAAACTGAATACTCCCTGCTATATCGCAGGCATTATCCGAAACCAAGCTCTTCTTCTTAAGTAGCGCTGGTTGCGTTTCTTTATAACAAAGTCTAGTCACAAACTTCAGCTTAACCATGAAAGTTTCCACCCTGTTGCCGTTGCTACAAACGACGATTAAATTTGAACCGCTGGGAAAATATAGAAGCTTTTCGTTCCTAATTGGGGCTCTTCCAGGGTGAGCGCCAACTGCGTGTACACCTAGTTCCCGGGCTTTTCCGGTTGCAGGAACGTTTTGATAGCTTTTTAGCTTTCTTTTCTATGACGTTAAAAAAAATAGACGCATTCTGATTGTGGCTCACCTGGGTTCGATCCCTTCAGGAAGGGATCGAAGCGCTCCACGGTGGAGTGGAAATTTTCGTCGCTGTCCTGGATGAATTGATAAACCCGTCCTATCGTCGCCATCCTAGCCGTTTCCTCTGGTATGCTCCGGGACCGCCTGCAATAGTTTATTGCACCCTAGCGATATTCCTGTCCCACCCCCATTGCTCATTGCTAGCTGCGACGGACCAGATAGAACAAGACCAGTCATAAGTGCCGAAGAATGTAAACGGTTTATTAATTATTAGTAGCGTTTGCTAGTAGGAAATACGTAACACTACACGCCCTTAGCCTCGACACGGATGATTTTGTGGCAGCTCGCTAGCACACACCGTAACTTCTACAAATGTGGTCACATTAATTGGGACATGCTGTACATAAATCCAAACTACCAATAAAAGGACAAACGAAAGTGCAAGAAAAAGAGAAGCACGACACAAACAACGGCCAGGACAAGCGCTGAACTCCCAACAAACTTTTATTAGCGCCAGTTTCACATATACACAGGCAGACATCGGTCCAGAACTCACTGGGCGCGCATGCGTAAGGACGCGATCTCTACCTGAAAGAGCAATTGACGGTGTGCTGACACAGCTTTCCCCTGACCTGCTGATACGTTCCGTTTCGACAATTTCCCTAGTGAGGCGAGAATTGCTCTTCAGGGTCTTCAGCAAGTATTGTGCAGGTCCGGTGAACAATCCCGGCAAGTTACGCAATGCTAACTAAAAAAAACCTTGAAAATCCTTCCCTTCACGTGCGTTTTTTACATTGCTGGCGTGCTTTCTTAGCCTAACGTTGACCCGTCTTCCGGTTTGGCCATCGACTTTCCCGCATCTTAAAGGATTGCGCATCTTAAAGGCGTGCTCATCACGACGTGCACTAGCGGAGATTCGAACTGATGTCAGTTCGATAGTGTGGTCCCCAGCCAAACGCCTTAGATGACCAAATCACAGAAATGCCTGCACCTGGAACAGGAGCCGCGATGGTGCTTCCGTTCCCTCAAGTGTTTTCCCTTTTCAACCCCTTTTTTGGTGCAGGGCACCTCGTTCATTACGTCCCTGCCCGCCTTCCACCCCCATCGGTCCGATTGTGTGGTGGCACCAACTTAACCAACCCTCTTCTGTCTGCCTCCACATAACGTCGGAGCGTTTGGGCCGCACAGCTCACACTTATGTTGCGGATCAGCATTGTTCGTATGGATGGTCGCGGCCTCGAGGTTGACGTCAGAGGAGATTTACAGGATGCCGGATGTGCAGTAAAGGGAGCCGCAATCTTCTAGCCAGATATCTCTGCCTTGCCGGGCTATTGGGTACTTTTGTGTGCGATAAAATACAACAGGATCAAAGATTTCATCGGTTCCTCATGACTTGGAATACTGGAAAAGTGCGAAAATTCAGGTGAAGTGCAGCTTCTTGAAAGGCATGGACGACTCAAGGGTTTGTAAAAGAAGTGTCTGCCGATCAATTTCTACACTTGATTCGTTATAACAGCCGCATTCTTAATGACATTTATCCCTAGGCGATGGAACGTGGCGAAAAAAAAATTTTAAAAATATCACCCGTGCCTCTCTCACGGTTCATACCAGCCAAGCTGTGTAGCAAACTACGCAGAGCTGAGGCAGGATATTTTACTTATTGAAATAAACGAACTCCTTTTATCAGCAAGATCCAGCACCATATAAGTAGGGCACATGACCGCATTACGTAAGGGCGCCACATGTCAAGCTGTGCCTGTAAGGTATGCTAATCTCCCCGATCTTATATACGCGAACCTTTTACATAAGTTACGTTTGTAAGACTAAAACAGTCATGTAAACTGAGCTGCGGCGCTGGTACACATTGCGATGTAAAACACACACACACGACGGCGCGCTCGCGTAGAATACCTAGCGTTAAGCTACACGCGTCGGGTCTCGTCGTTAAGCTACACGCGTCGGATCCTTGCCGTGGGGCTACCGGACAATTGACCGTTTACTTGGTTATTTGTATGCGTCAACAATAATGGCTCGATAAACCGTTGCTCCCATTAACGAACGCGGATAACGTTTCCACAGCTTTCATGGCGTAAGATAAAATGAACCCCCAAAATTGTTGGAGGCCTACAAAGGTTCAAGCGTACTATTGTACTTGTATTTTCGGCAATTCAGAACATCAGATTAGAAGAATTCGAACGGCACAGCAACGGAAGAAACTGAGAATACACCAAAGTTCATTCGAGTCCGCCGCCCAGATCCATATTTGAGGTGGTTGCCTAGCGCACGTGTGCTCGGACACAATATGGCACTGGTCCCGGACTTGTCACCACCACATGCAGCCTAGCGTGCATTGAGGCACCCTATTTTGGTAAAGTGGCGATCACCTCGCGCGGCTGCCCTTTCTAAACGCATCGGCGGCGTCCGTTCAAGTGACGCAGCAGATTCCGAACAGCTGCAGCCGTCACGAACGTGATTAAGTGGTATGGTGGCGAGCGCTCTCTACAGCTTGTAGACGCAACTCGCTACAGGGAATTTTGTATCGAAAAGATCGACATTCCAGCGATTTAGTTAGAGGAGGTTAGGGGAGTTAGAGGACTTAGACTCAGACCCCTCCTTGTGACAGAAGCGGCGTCACTTGTATGCACGCGATTTCGAGCAGGCAAAAACCCAGCTGCCTTCGGGGTATAGGTTAAGCAAGGGAGGGTCTGTCAGGCCTCGTTCGCGAGATTATTTAATATTCTCTCTGAAAACTGCGTTTCTAGAGCATAGCAGCATCGCTTCACGGGACTCTCGTTCAAGTGGTAATGCCGTTCGAAGCATTCGAAGAGCTTCGACAATGGCCACTCGCGCTGAAGGGAAGAGGTGCTCTCGACCCATGCAACAATTCAACCAGTTCCCTGGCAGTCCTCGCAATATATTCATTTGCTGGTGTTGTCCTAGGCTAAATGCATTTCAAAAGTGAACAATATAACGATTAAGCACCATATGTCGCAGCAGGATGTACATTTCTGTGTCTAGCTTCAAGGTAGTGCCTCTAGCACTTCCTCTCAGGAGCAGCCGGCACAGAGCTCCAGCAATGCAAAAGACTCTTGTTCAATCATGCTTCTATCCTGGCCACGGAAGCATCATGATAGGAGCGATAAACTAGAGGCCCGTGTCCTGTGAGATTTCAGAGAACATTCATGCTAGGTGCCTTAAACCACCCTGAGCATTCGGTTCAGCGTCTCTCAAAGCGCGAGTTCCAACAGAACATTGAAGGTTATGAACTGAAAATCTTCAAGGCATGTGTATAATGCGAAAATTAAGACAACAGAATGTGCCTCAAGGCTTGCTGACGTAAAACACCCAATGTAGCGTAATGAGCGTGCTTTGCGAACGCGTCTTCCGCACGACATCACAGCGCGCCTATGATTCGTCAGCATTCTCACTTTATTGTCACTTTGTCAGCATTCTCAGCATAGTTGATTTTACACCAAATTGAAATACTCACGAAAATAGACGGCAAGTGCGATGTGAGAGCCTCGCAGCCAAGTGACCATGTCGTTCTCCGACTGTCGGAACATTCCTCACACCATCTCAGTGGACAGGATGCGATGGCCGTTTAATTTTTTTCGCGCACTCCGGGAAGAATGCCCCACTGTAATAGACGGGTACACTGCAAGGCTAATAAAAAAATAACCAATTTACGCGCATCTTTACGTGCGCGGCTGCATTTTGACGAAGGCGATTTGTTTAGGCGCGCGTACCGTAAGTGCGATGTCAGTGCAGGTGAAGGAACCCAGGTAGGAAAGGTTGCTGGAGTCCGCCACTACGGCGTCTCTCATTATCATGTCAAGGTTTCGGAATTTAACACCCTATAAATCAATCATTGTGAAAACTGCGGCTCTCCTTCATAGGACTGAGAGCATCAAGAAACAAACGGCCGCTATCTTCAATAATCATGACACATGCTTTCGCGCAAGAGATAGCATTCAGCTAAAGCTTAAGCTCGGCAAGCCATCGTTCACATGCCTAAAGGGGAGTAGCTTGCACCGTATTGTGGCAAGCGTTACGCGTAATAAACAACGAGTATAACGTTCATGCGGAGTGGTTGGTTGACACCTTTTGAAACGTTCTTTAAAAACCGTGTGAGAAGATGGGGACAGTAGTAAAAAACACGCAGTCTCAATTATGGTGTCGTGTGTGTCTTTTTCTAGTGCCCCCGTCTTCTCGTAGTTTTTTAAAAGAACTTGGAAAATATAATAAAGCATAACGGAGTGGTATTTGTCAACTGGTGCTAACATGCTGGCACCTATCTGTTAAATTCTTTTCAGCTTTCTGTTCAGCTTAGAGATTTCTCAAAATGTGCATGTCCTGAGGTGATAAAAAATTTCGCTTTATTTTCCCTCAATGCTGGAAGGCGGCTGTCGTTCGTGTTGGAGGGATTTGTGTAAGAAACTCTTTGTTAGCTGATGTTGCTATGCATGCTATTGTCCAGAGGCTGGGTTTCCTCAGAACTAGAAATTTACAGCTGGACGTGACAACAATGGCGGGCAATTAAAGAGAAACGAATATTTATATATGCATACGTTCCCATTCTTTTGCCTATATAAAAATTTCCAGCACAATGGTGAATGCTAGCTTATTATTGTGTGATTTATGTGACAGAAACGATTAAATGGCTCTATTAGGAACTAAGCGTTGCCTCGCAGGGTATATTATTTTAGTTGTTCAAGTATATGCTATCTTTTAATTAGGCTAAGTGAACCGTAAAATCCTAAATGTTGGCGGCTTCACAGCTGTGTGACAGTGCGAGCACGCTTAAAAGAGCCACTCTCCTGCCTTGCGGAAATTCAGCTCGGCGCTAATTCAGCAATGGGGAAACTGCACTGCTCCATAATTCTTGCAGTAGCACTGTCTATGCTGGTAAGCCGCACTCTCATTTCCTAATAGAACATAGTGTACCTACACTTTTCAAAGAACGAAGGGTATTGGTGATATATATAATTTAATTCTTTCATTTACATGTTTACGGAACCGGACCACTGAGCGATTAGATAACTCTCGCGCAAGGAATTCAAGCCATGCCTCATAGCCATCGTTGTTACAATGTCGAGAAATACTGAGAAGTAGTCTGCACTCGTGTAACCATTCCTACAATACCAAAGAAATAACTGAGGCGAGCTTCAGATCGCACAGACAGTAAAGCTTTCGCCATTCGTATGGTTCGAGTGCGTTCATATCTCGCAGGCGTGGCTGTGTTACTTACATATTATGACATTTTGCTTCGGTTTGGCGAACACTGCGGCCAACCCCAGCAATGTCAAGAAGTTTTGCTACTTTCGTGCCATGGTTATTTGGTTTTAGCGCTTTAACACGAAAATGGTCTCTTCCGTGGCCTTCCAAGAACACATACGCCACGTAAATGACTTCACACAGTAAATACACAGGTAAAAAGGAGAAGGAAAAACCAGTAGAACATTTTCCGCGGATGCGTTCGCACTGAGAATGGCACCCACGACAGCCCGTTCCACCGTGACAGGTGCCGAGCGATCCACTGAGTGCGCTATTCCATCCCGCGCTGAAAGTTGTACAAACTCGCCTCATATTCTCCCTCATGACTTTTGCTGCTCCACCTATATGCGTACGTTCGCCTCTCCGCGCGAGCAGAAGGGTGGTCCTGCTATCTAGAAGCGGTTAAACGAAGTGAAAAATATCGCTCTCAGAAGCACCTAGTAATCGCTTGTGCAACCTTAACGCATCGGAGGCTGCGGAGGCTATCGCTGCAAGGCGAGGCTAGCAGTGCTTACACTCGATCATCACTCACCTACGGGCGTTCTCTCTCGAGTCGTATTACCATGGGAAGCCCATTGCCAGCATAATGTAGCATTCGGCATGGCTTACTGTCGCGCAACAGGACGTGCATTGTACAGCCGCTGTCGAGCGGCATCCGTGGCACAAGAAACGTCCAATGGCAGGTGTGGGGACACAATATGCTTGTGTGTTATATCTTTTCCTGACAGAGGAATCAACCCCATTTTCTGGATCATTTCTTCTACCCTTATTTTCTCCTATTTCTTCATAGAAAATTCAAGAAGTCCTTGCTCAATATATATTACCCACATTTCTTGACATCTTAGAATCACATTCGCTTATCTGTTGGCGCCATTATTCCTGAAGTATACCGTGAGGCCTTGCAAATAACGTGACTGCCTGATACAATCTACGAATATAACGCTATGAATAGACGAAAACAATCATGAAACTAGATTGCACTAATTAGATGAATATTGGCTCATTCCTTGTGCGACGCTATGAATAGACGAAAACAATCATGAAACTAAATTGCATTAAGTGGATGAATATTGGCTCATTCCTTGTGCGAAGTGTATTTTAAGACATTTCTGCAGGTGTTTGCAATTTGTTTTCTAACCTTGATAATATCTGCGGTAGCATATATCATGTGGCAACATGGTTGGTCTAGTCAGGCAATGACGCTTGTGCGATCAATTCTAAAGTGCGAGTATGAGGGCATTTTGTATGTAGCAGTGCTACATATGGCTAAGGCGTTCGACGGGTTTAAAGTATCGTTGTATAGCGTGCTGCAACATATTAATATGCCATCGCGGCTCCTCGAAAGTTTTAAAATTTCTTACGTTAACTGAAGAACGAGACTGGAGGTGAACGGTTCTCCCTCCGTCCTGATTTTATATGCGAAGCAGCTTATACCGGGGGGCGCGTTTCTATTTCCCCGAGGAGTCGCGCAAGCGAGAGGGAAAACGAAGAGGCGCGAGGAAAGAGACCGGCCGGAGCGGCGGGCGGCCGTTCCGCTGCCTTGTTGCACCCCCGCCCGCAATCGCGTCCGTTGTTTTGCCCCGCGTCCCACACTGCAGGCTCGTACTACAGAATCGGGTTGTTCTCAGCGACGGGCGCTAGCGCGCCCGCCGCTGACGCTCCTGGCTCTGGCAGTGGTGACACGAGCGAAAAAGTGAGAGCGCCGAAGGCGCACCGCGAAGCGGCAACCTATGCTAACGGGCCCCCAAGTGACACGGGCAAACACGGCAGACGCATACTACAGAGTCGCGTCGGTGTCAGCGGCGGGCGCGCTAGCGCCCGTCGCTGACGCTCCTGGCTCTGGCAGTAGTGAGACGAGCGAAATAGTGAGAGCGCCGCAGGCGCGCCGCGAAGCGGCAACCTATGTTAACGGGCCCTCCAGTGACACAGGCAAACCACGGCCTCCCCGGCCGTGCTCCAAAACCAGGGGTGCAAGCGAGCGGTGGAACCGGCCTGGTTCCCTCACGTGCTCTCCTCGCGCTCCGCGTTTTCCTCCTCGCGTGTGCGACTACTCGGGGAATCCCAAATACGCTACCGGGGGCTCTGTCCCTCCCGCGGCATCCACTCCCCACAGTGCATGCGCGTGCCCTCTCTCCTCTCCTAGGCTCTCCCCTCCTTCGCGCCTGCGTCCCCTCATCCTCTCTCCTCTCCTACGCTCTTCTCCATGTCTCCTCTAGGAATCCTCTACTCTATGGAGCGCCGCTTATGACAGGTGGTGCGACAGCCGCGTATTCCGCTGGGGGCGCCACAGTAGTTCAGCGGCATGAAAATGACGGAGCCAGGCGCGCGTCATTCTCTCTTCTGTGCAGCACGGGGATGAGCGCTCGGGTCATCACGCAACCACCGCGTTTTCTGCCTTGCCTTATACATTCTGATTCGTCCTCGCAATAAAATTACACCATCTCCCTCTACTTCGCATCCACACATGGTTCCCTTTAGCGAGAGATGGAGTAATTTTTCTTTATCATCAGTAGGACAAGGATGACATTCGTCAAGTTCTGCGCACATTGTCTCTACAGCCAATTTGTGTGAACACTCTGGAAGAAAATTATCAGCTCTTTAAATCGACGTCGCATCTGATTTAGGATCAAGCTTATGTCGAGAACGTGCCGTCCTTTCATTGCGAGATCAACGATATAGACACTTCAACAGTGATACCGCAGTTGGCGTCCTGTCGCGGTTGTATGATACGACGCTATACATACAGTACGACACACCATATATATGTATATAGAATGTTGTACTTAACTGTGACCCAGTTTTTGAAAACGACAGAGATTTCCAGTGCGTCGCAACAGACTCAGCTACGTTGACTGTGACCTGGTGTAAGGCAAGTTTTGCGCTCTGGAAATTGAAATTTTGCGTTATATAATTGTTTCAGTTGAATTATTAGCTCCGGCGACACGTTTTCAACACTAAAGTTGTAGATGAAATTAAAAAAGAAATGTCATTAATGCTTCTTTCATAGCAATCGTTATCACACGAAAGTGAAACCTGTTTTCCCGGAGCTCTATGCATAAGTTGCAGTCTGGCATATCGACGAGCAGGCGATGACTTGGCTACTCTGGGCTTGTGAAAATGCGTTATGTAGACATCGTTGGAACCTCGACACGGCAGAGGAACCCTCAATACTTGTACACAAGAGAAAGTTTTCAAACGGCTCATATTGCTCTGGAGACAAGGTCATGCATGCAGCAGCGTCCGCAAACAATGATACCATGCAAGCAAAGCTGAATGGGTTGTCAGCGGATCGCTTTGTGAACACACAGCCCACTACAGACAAAGGCACATCATTTGCTTGTCGACGTCTGTGTTCCTGGAGCAGTGCACATCGCAGTCAGCCTTTTTCATGGCTCCACTGCGCATGCGCAGGTTCTGGCGGGAAGCTCGCAAAATATTTTGGTAGGGGTAGAGCTGAGCACTCACCGGACGCGGATCGCGTTGCGCGCGCATGTGAGCAGATAGTTTTCACGCAAGAGCTTGACGCCGGCGCGACGCCGATGACGTGTGCTGTGAAAGGATGCAACTCTACTTCTGCAGTAGGATGCGGAATCGGTTTTTTTTCCGTTTCCCAAGCGTTGCAAGGGATCGCGATCGACGGAAAGCTTGGACAAGGGCAGTACAAAAAATACACGCAGGCCGCACGCAGGCAGGCCAGGACGAGAGCCCTGCAGAAGCAATTCGGTAATGACCCAACAGCGTACTACACGGACGCGAGCGCAACTTCTTGCAGGAACTTCTTCACGATCGCCGCAAGCAGCAGAGACACCACGATAACTGCCATGGTTAAGACTAGCTCGGTATGAACAGCCGAGGCTGCAACCGTTGCACTAGCCATACGAGACGCCGACATTAAGGATCAGCCGGCTTACGTACTCACAGACTCGCAGGCAGCGTGTCGACTCTTCATGAGGGGAACGCTACCTCGCAGCGTCGCAAACATTCTCGACTCATGCCTCGACATTGCCCACAGCATAATGTGGTGTCTAGCGCACAACGGACAGGAAGGTAACGAAAGGGCAGACCGCATTGCTCGAGGAAGTAACGACCGAGAGGAACCTCCGTCCATAGTACGCGACATATTGGAGATTCAGAGGAGGGAGCGACGCACCTCCGCACCCTAAATTGAACAGAACGCAAGCTGGGGACTGGTGTCGTATACAAACCAATTCATACCCGCACCTCCACCTCCTCTGCTAGATGCATCCGGCCTATAACAAAAAACATTTCGGTGATGTGGCAAAAAGCCTACGCTAGCCCACATCACGTGGGAATGCGCGGCTAGACCAAAAAACATCAGCTCACCCCTTCTGAGGGTAGCGGACTTCGTTCGGCAGTGGGAGGCACTGCTCGCAAGCGCAGAGCAGGAGAGCCAACTGGCCCTCCCAGACCGAGCTCAGCGAGCCGCAAGAGCAAGTGGAGCCCTGGACTGAGGGCCCCATGCGGAACTGCCTTTAAATTTCGTTTTCTTATTAAAAGCTTTTTCCTCCTCCTCGTTTGTGAAACATTCTCACTTTGCTTGCTGACTTTGATTATTCTTAGGTGATGTGGAACAAGATGTGGAAAGGGACTACTTCTCCTTCAAGGTGGTTCGGCAACTGGGGGGGCACATTGTCGGGTGAAAGACTGCATAGATGAGGAAAACGCAGCAGTTTTTCAATTAGAATGTTGCTCAGCTGAGGCAAATGCAGCTGTTTGTGTCAAAACAGTTGATAAATTTCTTATAGAAAACATGGAACTGAGGAATGAGAATGCCAAGTTGAAAGAGATGTTCAACAATATGAAACATCGCACGGTATCATTAGACAGCATCGATCCTACTTCCTTTAAGTTTTACACAGCCCTTTCCGGCAGGGCAGAGTTCTATGCTCCGTTCACTGTGTTCAAATAAAATGCTGGTAAAGTGATATACCGGGATTGCTCGGAGAGAAAGTGTGAGAACGTGAGTGTAAGACATGTGTCAGAGAGAGAAGAGATATTTCTATCCTATATGGCTTAAGGACAGGAACAAGCTCGAAAGAGGTCGCCAGAAACTTTGCAATTTCAGAAGCCACTGTGATTTGAATGTTTTGTACATGGGTAACCATCTTGAATAAACAGTTCAGCGCTATAAACGAGCTTCCTACACTAAAGAGGTAAAGGAATATATGCCAGAGTCTTTCAAAGCATTTCCAGACACAAGGATAGTAGTTGACTGCACGGAAATAAGAATCTAAAAATCATCGAGGCTGTCTGCCCAGCGTCATTTTTCTCCGTAGAAGCAATAAAACACATTCAAAGCACTGGTAGGCGTCACTCCCAATAGGTGTGCATAACGTGAGCCAAACCTCTGGAGACGGAACATAAGCGACACGGATATAGGGCACCGAAGTGGTCTTCTTGACCGTCTGCAGGCAGGTGACGGCATAATGGCTGACAAGGGATTCCGACTTGAAGCCATCGAACCCGAATGAGTAAAGCTTTAATCCTGCCCTTTAAAAGGACTCCACAGTTGACACCAGAGCAAGTTGCAGCGACCAGAAAGGTTGCTAGTGCTCGCATTCATGTCGAGCGAGTTATGCGGCGCACCAAGGAATTTCACTTTTTTGATCAAGCGGTTCCGACAAACATGTTAGGCGTATCAGGCAGCTTTTTAGTGTATGCGCATTTTTGACCAACTTCCATCCACCAATAATAAATGCACGAGATTAAGCAGTTCTTAGGATAAGTAGCTGGCGGAGCACAAGGAAGAAGGCTTATCAAAACGAACAGTGATGAGGCACACACTCACCGGCTATCCAGATTCCAGATTGAAAAACATTAAAGGATTTCTCCACTTGATGCTGTGCACATGTATATTTAACATGGCTTTCATGTGGCATGATTTTTTCTCCTGGAGCATTTCATCAAAATATCTCAAAATTGGGACTTGTCGCAGTTCATTGGTGCACTTCAGAGCGCATTTCCCTCATTGCTAACTGTGTGCTCTTTGAAAGTACCGCAATAAAATTAATGTTCCCTTTTGGTATGTTGTGGGTATGAACCCCTTCACATTCCGATAACCTGTCTGTCATTAAATGCCCACAAGGAGATGGATGTACTTCAATGATTTCCTTCCAAAAAAAGTTGCAATGATGAATTGTTTTTATTGAAAGACTACGCACAATTCATCCAATCTGGAAAAGAAATTACCTGCTTGTTATCGCCTATATAGTCGATTCGCAATAGAGATGACTGGTGCACTTCAGAACGCACTTCCTGCACCCCTCGCTGTGTGCTCTCCACAAGCGCTGAAATGAAATTCCTAATGTTCTTTTTTTGATCCCTTGTCTGACATCAACCTTTTCGCTTTACGGTAGCCTGTCCGTCACTGAATACGTAGGTGGTGGTGGTGGTGGTGGTAAAAAAAATTGACGGCAGATCCACGAGGTGAATGATGATGAGATTGGGCGAAGCTCCTGGAAGTAATCATCGGTTAAACCGTGAAATTTCTTCCGTTAATTCGCCCGATAAAATTGACGTGAAACGATTGACAAACCTGTATCGCGATATGGTTTTGAATATAAAACCATTGCTTTAGAAAACACCTGGCGTCTTTCGTTAAGCAGCTGGCGTCTTTTCGTTTTGCTTTAGAAACATCTGGCGTCCTTTCGTTTTGCTTTTATTTTTATTTATTTCAGAATACTGTTGGCCCTCAGGCCGTACAGGGGTGGGTTACAGTAATACACAGGAATACAACAGTCCTTGTTACACAGCAATATATTAATGTATGTTTCACAGCTACTAAAGTTGAACTTAAAGCAATTCGAGTTACGAGCATACAATACAACATGTGTATCGAACAACCATAACGCGTACAATAGTGCTTAACAATGCAGTAAGTGATTTAAAAAACGCTGCTATGTGGTTTATAACAGAAAATTTTTAAATAATTAATAGCGCAGCGCAATTAAGCAGGTACGCGGTTATTTAACTAATCAACCTAGCCATAGAAGTAAAGAAAAATGAAAACATTTATTAAAGTTTTTAAGTACTACACAGCGTTATACTTCAGACTCTACAAAATACCTTTTGAGTCCTTCCTCAAAGCCTTCCGCAGTGGTAGATCGCAGCAGTGTTGGAGGCAGTGAATTCCATTCTCTTGTTGTTTTTGGAAAGAATGAATTTGCATATTGCTTAATACGTTGTTGCGGCACATCGTATGTGTATTCATTAACTGCTCTAAGGCTTCTGGTTCTGCGAGGCGATATGTATTGTGTCGTGTCTAAGTTGAATTTATTTTTGTAAGTAGAAAAAAACAATTTTAGCCTGGCCAGTTGTCGACGCTTAGCTAGGGTGGGAAGTCCCACAAGGCGCAGCATTTCCGTACTGATTCTGTAGATTTGTAATTTGAGAGGATGATCTAGCGGCTCTCCTCTGTACTCTTTCTACCATTTTTACTAGTCCAACCTCACAGGGGTCCCAGATAATACTTGCGTATTGTAAAGTTGGCCGCACAAACGTGAAGATTGCTGTTAGCTTAACCGGAGTCGTAGCAAGCTTTAATTTTCGACGTAAATACCACAGTTTCTTTTCTGCTGCTGAGCAGATGTTTTCAATATGGCTCCAGACCGGCTCCTACGGCACACGGCTTGCTCAGCAGTGTTTGTGAATTTCGTGTTTTTTATACATGACACTTTAGCAATGCCCTACAGCGTCGTAATATCTCAGGCACATCACGGACGGACCGATCAGTGACAGCTGCGATTCATATAGCGTGTGAATTATCACCTTGACGGGCGATCTCCGCCAACGGCGTCGGAGTGGATACAGCTTGTATTCTGGACAAAATTGTGCTCGCTAGAAATTGCTTAACCTGTTGCGAGCGATAACGGCAGTCAAGCGTCAACGTGAACGAAAGATCTGATACAAGCCCAGCTTAGCGCATACTTCACGCTGAACAGGGCTATTGATACGCCACGCCGGCATCAAATAGCAACCATCGGTGCCGCCGGTGTTTCGGTTTTCAATGTGTAATTTTATTGCGATCACAAGTTAAAGAGTAAATACCAATGACAAAACGTGTCATCTTATGTGCGCGAGCGGCTTTCATAGAGTCATACGCCTACTGAGATAATGTCGACGCAGTTTTGAAGCGGTAAGGCCTAACGATGACATCGGCGCCGAGCCTTCGGGTGTGAAGGCGGCGGGCAGAGCGGGCTGCCGCTTTTTCGTCGTTTTGCACCTGTCGCCAAAGTTACTCACGGACTCATCCGTACTTTATGCAGCAGGAACTGCTTGTCGTTCGTGATATTAGCAGCGGCCCGTAAGCTTTCGCTAACAGTGTGCGGCAGGTCATCGTTCCGCTAAAGTGGACGCGCCTTTAACCTCTTCATCGCGATCGTTTTCCACTCATTCACATCTAGCACATCACTGTGATCGAAGCCCTGTACTAACAACACACTGTGCATGGAGAAGTTTTGCTTTGACAAAACAAGCGCAAATTCATTCCCTTCGACTGAGTCTTCAGTTTTCACCATTCCGCGCTCTTGGCGTTCTATCTCTGTACGATACGTGCTCTGAGACGTCTTTACGTGTTTTTTTTTTATTATTATTGCGAATAATTCAGCGAATACGGGTAACAGCAATTCGAAGCGACGCGGGCGCACGGACTAACGACGAGATCGTGACCAGGTCTCCTGTTTACATTCCACTTTTTCTTTTCTTTTTTTCCCCTAATAGCGCTACATCGCGGGACAAATTTAAGTGAAACACGGCAACAGGAGGTTCGGACATCGTTTTCTGACGCGTTCAATCGTCGTCCACGCCAAGGATACGTGAAAAACGCCACTAAACTTATAGCATGCAGCATGCACAGCCGTAGCAGATGTGCTTTGAGAACTACAACTAAGATGGCGGCGGCGCCGCTCCTGGAAACTCGCGCATGCGCAGATCGCTCGGTGAGATCGGTCTATTACAGCATATGAGCTCCGAGATTGTCGATCGCCAACGCAGCACACCCGAGTGGAAGCCATTATTCTTTCACCAAAAGTTGGCAATTATGTGTGCGACAAGCCAGAAGCTTTCAGTAACAAAAACAATAATAATAGCACACTTCTCGTTTTATAGAGCTGCCGTGTGTACACAAACGAGTATGTACGGCATTTCTTCCGCATCGCATACCACTTAAAGTCAGTTCGAAGGTAGCTTCCGCGTAGTATGAAAAGCCAATCTCGGAGGCAATGGTTTATGTTGCGCAGGAGCACAAGTGCGAAAAGAGAGAACGATAGCAAGAGCCGGAAACATGTCAAACACGCATATATGTATATATATTTGTGCAGGGAAATATGCGGGGATTTTTAGCGATGCATGCAGGGAAAAATGCCTGAAATCGGGAATTTTCATGCCTCGGAAAGGGAATTCTTCGGCGCAGGACGGAACATCACTGCTCGAAGGGCCGAAGCGCAGTCGTCGCGGGCTTCGCCATTGGATCCCTTTGTTCTGTGAACGCCGCCTGCGAGCTGTGCAACCGAGACGGCCGCGTGTGCTGTTCGTGTGCCGTGAGATTCGCCGTGTGGTCTCCTCAGTGAACGCGAAAGGAGTGTTGCGCCAACGCCGCCTGCGAGCTGTTCAATCGAGTCAGCCGCGTGTGCTGTTTCTGTGCTGCGAAGTTCGCCGTGTATCCTCAGTGAACGCGAAAGGAGTGTTACGCCAACGCCGACTGCGGGCTGTGAAACCGCGTCGGCCGCTTGTGCTGTCTCTGTGCCGCTAGATTCGCCGTGTGGTCTCCTCAGTGAACGCGAAAGGTGCGTTACGCCGACAGTACAACACAGCGCTCTACGAGAAGGCTTCGTCATGAAGGCTGAAGTGAGCGCGCCGCTGCGCACACCAAGGCAGGCACGGCCCAATACAGAACATGAATGGTAAGTGATGCAGCTGTATTTCTCTGTTGATGCCCGTGCAGGTGTCGTGCGACACTGCGTGTCGTCAGTGACGCGCAATAGAAAGTAAGATCGAGTATTAGCATTTAGAAACGGTCGACGTGAAAGAAATGTGTGTTTGGAAACAGATGAAGGCAATGACGTCATTTCACGAGCAGTCGATAGACAGACGCGAGCGCGCATAATAGGCATATTGTGCGGTATCATTTGCTTGCGATAAAGCTTGAGTGTGGCTGCATGCTTTTGCTGAATATAAAACGAAGCGAAACGGCGCCTTGGTGCTTAAGGTGCTCGGCTGCTGACTCCACAGACGGGGGCTCGAACCCGGCTGCGGCGACGGCATTTTTGTAGAAGGGTCCAGCTGGTGGCCCGTGTTGTCTTAAATGCACGTTAATGAGAACGATAATGGTCGAAATGTCCGCGGCACTATGGTGCGCCTCATAACCACACCTCATATTCGCATCGTGACTTCGGCACGTAAATCCCCACAAGTTATTACTCAAGCGAAAGGCTGCGATTATCACGCCGTCATATGATCATATTTCAATTCTATCATATTCGCACAGTTATGATACCTGATTTTTTTTTAATCCTCAGTCAGGACGACGACGTGTGAGTGTCTTACTGCGCACAGCAGCTGTGTTTCATCAAAAAGCATTTGTCCAACGTGGTTAATCGCAAAATGCGTTTTGCTAATGTTTACAAATTTTCAACTATTTTGAGTGAACATTCTGCGTTAACATCAGTGACCTTGAGAGTAAGTTTAGAGATGGACACGACAGAACTTCCACCTCTAACTTTCTTTCACATTTATTTGCCTTCCAGCATATCGCACGTATGTTAGTGCGGGAAAACGCTGCCCTAAAAACACTTAGCAGAATCTCTGTAGAATGCCTACTGTATCCCTTGTAAACAAAATTCTGGAATAAGAGAAGTCGAGTAGGAATATTGTGTGAAACATAACTTTTGTCTCCAGAATATACCTAATGAGTCTCTTTTTTCTTTGTCCTTTTCAGGAAGCCCGTCCCGGTAAAGCAGCAAGAATTGCTGACCCACTTGTTTGTCCACAAGGCCTTCCATTGTGGGAAGACTCTCGACTCTCGTGGGCCTTATAGTACACAATACCAAAGATTTAGCATATTCCTGGGAACTATAGAGCGAAATTTGGTTCAGCGTGCTGTGCACAATACTGCCTGCAAACCTTTCTAAGCAGTATGTCGTTGAAGCAGGAAATTTATTTCATTTCAACAAGCTTAAGCCCTGGCTGCTTCCATACTACATGTTCTCAGCTTCCGTTTAGGCTCATAATGTAATATGTGCTTGGCTTCGGTGTGCCAAGCAACGAGCATGTATGGGAAGCGAACTTCTAACTTTACGGATGCCGTAGCTTTGCAGCATGCTGTCCGGTGTTCATTTTAAAGAGGTTACTTATGCACTACCCATCAATTATGTATTTAACGATGGTGAGAAAGAATGATGAATCTGGTCACGATTGATAGCACAATGCTGAGCGTGTACTGAAACATGTTAATAA
The DNA here is from genome assembly GCA_013339685.2 of Hyalomma asiaticum. Lineage (NCBI taxonomy): Eukaryota > Metazoa > Arthropoda > Arachnida > Ixodida > Ixodidae > Hyalomma > Hyalomma asiaticum. The sequence continues at coordinate 38,006 of JABSTT010002950.1, forward strand.
ACAACACTGAGGCTGTGCTGTGTATGTTATTGCTCAATGTGTACAACGTGCGACAGCGGTTCTGTGCGTGCTTATGAAATTGTCTATGTCACTACGTTGACGTGACAAGTCTTGTTGTTTTGATTTTAATAAAGTATAACAACAAATGTTTCTTGTGTCAGTTGTGGGACCAATTGTCATGCATGCGAACAGAACTCATGGTTGGAGATAAACAGCGATAATGCGTGCCTCTCATTGTTACTGCAGATGTTGCGCCAAACAGACTTAAAAGATTGTTGCGACATATTGCACGAATTAAACAGGAAACGTGAAGCCCGAGAGGAAGGGGTTAACAGTGGTGATCGAACAAGTGCTGCTTGGTCATGTAATAATCAGGTAAATCGAAAGCATCAGTTATGAAATAAATTTAAGCATCAAGGGCACGGTATACGCATTGAGGGAACCAGAGCCCTCCGTCTCGTGTGTGTGCGTAACGTGCTTAACCGTCCATTATACCAACAATACTACGTTTCTGCACATGTGACAAGAGAAACGTTATAGAAGCTGTTGATGTTGTTTGTTTGGCCCTTTCATTGAAAACTACAGTCACAGATAATTTTAGAGCCGTACCACAGTATATGTGCAAGAGATCTCACGTCGGCGTTCGCAACAGGGAAGTATCAAAAGTTTTTATTTTTCAAAGGAAACCTGCCATTGCAGAACTTGTGGAAGTTGTGCTTCACCCCGATGCACGCCTTTCACATACGCTGTGGTAGCTTCTAGTACACTAAAATTGAAGGTGCATAAGTAAGACAAGCACCTTTGGCAGCGTAAACATTCTATATCGCCGAGTGCTGTGCAGAGAACAACTGTATGCCGCAGCAACGCGCCCACAGCGCAAGCGCTGATTGCGGGAACAGCTGATCGCCGAATCGCTCGATATAGGCCACTGCCGTTGCCCGTAGCTCGCGACAGAACGCTTACGTCGAGTGCGTATATGCTGTTATAGGCTTTTTTTAAATATTTGTGCGCCGAGTGCTGGTGCAGAGAACAACTATATGCCGCAGCAAAGCGCCCACAGCGCAAGCGCTGATTGCGAAAACAGCTGATCGTCGAATCGCTCGATATGGGCCACTGCCGTTGCCTGTAGTTCGCGAGAACGCGTATACACGTCAAATGTGTATATGGTGCTATAGACTTTTTAAAATATTTGTGTTGCCTCGGCACTGCCGTATCTAACTTTATATGCAAAGAGCAGATATTCCTCGAACCGCCAACAGCACGCTGCGGCCTCACGACGCTTGTAGCTCGCGGCTGCAATAATCACAACACTGCTTATTGCTGAACAGCATATGCACATGGAATGCGTGAACTTCGTTGTGGCACATTCAGACGTTATCGTTATGCTGATATTGCTGCGTACTTCTTGCGGCAGCGACGCTTGTAATGCATGAAGCAGAAGTCGAGAGGTCAATGATTTATGACGTTTCCGGCACGAAACGACCAACAGAAGCAACTTTCAGGCAAGAGCGGTTTGCAGTGGTTTTCATAGCTCCCGAAAAGTCCTGTATTTAGCGAACACAGAGACATACGTGCGGATAAACGTAAAAATTACGAGCACCGCTGGCGAAGGAGGGACGAAAAAGAACTCATGGCATATATATACCCGCGAAAACGCACGCCGATATGTGGCGGCGCTGTGGCGTAATCGGTAAGTCATCGGGTTGCGGTGCGGGCGTACCCGGGTTCGAATCCGCGGTGGTTGTTGATTGTGTACGAGTGTCCTATTGAGTGCATACTTTGATTTCTGTCTGTAAGGGCCTTGACATGTTACCTGAGAGCAAAAATTGCGGGTTAAATGCTCATAATGAGCGCTGCAATTAACATTTTATTCCGCAGCCGCCTTGGGGCCACCTAAACGCGGGGCCGCCTGTCTGGCTTCACGCATTAAGCGCAAGCCACGTCTAGCCAGGAAAAATTTGATCTGAAATCCTGCGGAAGTTCCGTCACGGCTACGGGTTAGGCCGCTTAGAATTGGGCCGCTGCCTCTGGATGCCGCCTAACGAACTGCATAGCGGCGGCCCAAATTTGACTTGATTTCCTGCCTGCAGGTGTGGATTCTAGGCAGGACTTGACTAAGAGTGTATTTTACCGGTAGGTACCCGGCGGCAGTGGCGGATGCCTCTCTGCCTACCACAGCAAGGCGGGCGCTCAACTATTTCACCAAGGCCGTGGTGGGTAAAGTGTGCCCAGGGGACCTGCCACGTCCTTATGGGGCCACCTTTCGAGATAAGTACACGTAAACCGAGCGCCAGGTGTGTACTCCTCTACCCGTTTTTAAACCGGTGGGTGTCCGGCCGGCACTGGGATTTGAACCCGGTACCTACCGCATCGGAAGCGGACGCTCTACCATTGCGCCACCGTTGCGGTGAGAAACGGTGGCGCAATTTTCGAAAACATCTGGCGTCTTTCGTTGGTTTATTTCATCAATCAACGGCGTTTTGAACAAAATTTTTATTGTTTAATCACGCACAGGAGAAATCTCACCAGGCACTAACTTGGAGGTAAACAATGGCTGCTAATGGGAATGAGAGACAGAAGAAGTCGGCTTTTAGCTAACACTTACACTTCTACTTCTACTAACGTTTCCTACTGGAACTTGCCAATGGCTGCTAATGGGGAATGAGAGACAGAAGAATTCGGCTTTTAGTTAACGCGCACGCTGCGAATTTTTTATTGTTCAACAACGCACAGGAGAAATCTCCCACCTGCACCACCTTGCAGGTCAAAGCGTAAGACTGGTTACGCACTACGACTACGACGAGGGACGAACGGGTGCCGCTTTAAGGAGCTTCGCCGCTAAAACATTTATTTCAGGGAAAGTTTACTAGAGAGCGTCGGCGTGGTGCTTCGGCGTTCTAGAGTGGCCAGACCCTATTCCGGGACGCCAGTGGAGCTGGCAGCTGCCTGTGCGCGCTCCACCAAGGAGCGTTGCGCAGCCAAGGTGCTCCCAGCCGAGCAGGTGCTCCTCCCAAGCCTCTCTAGTTGGGATTGGGAAAGGGGATGAGAAAGGGACGGGATTAGCTGGGCACGATGCTACGACGTGATATGTGTCGGCGAGGACATGGCAGGTCGAGCAGGTGCCACTGATTTCCGACAAAAAGTGCCTGGCGACCGCCGGACTGATAAACGTGTTCGTCTACAGGCGGCGTAGCAGTCGTTCGTCCGCTTTCTCCAGACCGCCTGCGTGGTCCGGGTAGAGGCGGCGCGAAGTCCGGTATTAAGCCAAAATTTCACGAAAGCGCGTCAGGTTGGTGTTGCCAGATTCCGTCTCGGGACATGGAGGGGCAACGGCCCGGATAGGAGAAGCGCAGGCAGTGGCATTCGTCGCCTCGTTGCCGGCAGGCCCGAGTGGTCTGGGGTCCAAACTATACGAATGGAATGAAGGTTAAAGCGCCAAGAGGCTGTCTGAAGAAGGCGAGCCGCTAGAGGGGCAATGGAACCCTGAAGGTACTGAGAACAGGCCGAGCGCGAGTCCGTCAGGATGGTGCGTGAGGTGGGGTGAGAGGCGGCCAAAGCTATGGCCACCTGTTCAGTGTGAGTTACTGTGTCTGCTCGAAAGGAGAGGCCATCGACGTGTTTGCCCCCTGTAATCACGGCCGCCGTGAAGAGACCCGAGGGGGAGGGACCCGAGACGTCCGCGTAGAAAACGCCAGGACGATCAGAGCCCCCAGAGCCGCGAATCGGCTGTTGGAGGTTGCAATAGGTAGGTCTAGTGCGCGTTTGTATACTGAACGAAGGAGGACGTCCAGCTGGTGCTCGTCTCGACGACGCAGGTGAAGGTAAGGCGAGGCACAGAGGACGCGACTGGTCACAAATGCGTGGGCCAACCGCAGGGACTGAGACCCGCGGAGGCTGCCGCACTTGGTAGAGACCCGCCGAATCATGCGGTTCACCTGTTCGCTCGTGCGTCGGAGGCCTGCTATTGTGCCCTTGGGATCCAAGGACGACGTGATGTGAAGCCCAAGAATTCGAATATTTTCAACTGACGGGACGGGCCCGGACGGAAGAAAAATGTGAGGTGGCGGTAAACGGGAGACCGAAAGAAGAGCCGATTTAGCTTGAGAGCACTCCAGGCCGCACGAAGCAGCATAGGTGTCCACCAGAAGGGCAGCCTTTTGTATACGTTCTTCGATTTGCGCTAAGGAGCCGGTGTTGGTCCAAATTTTTATATCGTCAGCATAGAGTGCGTGTTGTATTCCCTCGACCTCGCTTAGAAGAGAGGGGAGGTTCATCATCGCCAGGTTAAAGAGTAGAGGAGACACGACTGCCCCTTGAGGTGTGCCCAGTGTGCCTAATAAATACTGACCGTGTTCAGCAGAATAGAGGCGAATGTAGGCGGTGCGATGTGATAGAAAGGCGCGAATGTAGTTGAAAGTCTTCTGCCCGCAGTTTGTGGCAGAGAGGTTAGTGGGTATAGTGCTGTGTTTGAAGTTGTCGAACGCCCCGCGGAGATCGAGAGCGAGCACGGCATTATCTTTATGGCGCATAGTAGTCGGCTCAAGGATATCGTGTGGAAGCTGGAGCAGGATGTCCTGCGCCGGCAGATGCGGGTGAAAGCCAAACATCGTGTCGGGAAAAGTCCTCCTGGCTTCCAGGTAGGTGGAAAGGCGTTCGCGGACCATGGTTTCCATGAGTTTGCCTGCGCAAGACGTTAGTGAGATGGGTCTCTGTGCCTCGATACTAACGGACTTCGCGGATTTCGGTATAAATGTCACGACCGATGTGGTCCATTCCGATGGAAGCGGGGAGCCGTCCCATATCGAATGGGTAAGGCGGAGTAACGAGAGGTGTGCTTGGTCAGGAAGATTGGAGAGGAGCTAAACTGTGATTCCGTCGCGTCCAGGAGCTGTGCCCCGTCGCATTTTCGTCAGTGCAAATCGCAGAGCGGAAAGCGTGTATGGGGCGTCGAGATCGGTGTTAGGGGCCCCGGAATACGTATATTCTGGGCCTGCGGGATCAATTGTGCGGCAGATGTATCGGTCACAAAGTTCTCGCGCGAGTTGATCCATAGCGCCCTGAAAGGCACGCAGAGCGCAGCGGAGCTGGCGTAGCGTTTCCGCGCGGTTGGTGGAGTGATGCAGAAGGCTTCGAAAGCAGCAGGGTAAAATTTGTCTCCTGCACTTTTTCTGAACTTTAAATGATTTAGCCACCGACATCCCTGCCAACCCAGGACATTTTGCTGACGACTGCATACTCTGCAAAGAAATTACTTCTCCGATTGACAACATCTCTTTAAACAATGCACTGAAACAATTTCGCCAGGTGTGCTAACTGGCAAATGAGCCCTAATGTTAAAAAAAAAGGTCTTTTGGCGAATAACCAGAAAACACCGCGTAGATGCGTTTCCTTATACCATAAATGATGACCCGGTAGCAGTGGTTAAGCAGCACAAGTGCCTTTCGAACCGAACACAATTTGTACAAATTAACCATACAAGATCTAAACTAACACGTGGCCCCGCCACGGTGGTCTAGTGGCTAAGGTACTCGGCTGCTGATCCGAGGGTCGCGGGATCGAATCCCGGCCGCGGCGGCTGCATTTCGATGGAGGCGAAATGTTGAGGCCCGTGTGCTGTGCGATGTCAGTGCACGTTAAAGAACCCCAGGTGGTCGAAATTTCCGGAGCCCTCCACTACGGCGTCTCTCATAATCAGAACTGGTTTTGGGACGTAAAACCCCACAAAACAACAACAACAAACTAACACGTGCCACCTCTGGAGCAGGGTAAAATTTTGTCTCCTTCAGTTTTCTGAACTTAATTAATGATTTAGCCACCGACATCCCTACCAACCTAGGACTCTTTGCTGACGACTGCATACTCTACAAAGAAATTACATCTCCGATTGAGCATATCCCTTTAAACAATGCACTGAAACAGTTTCCGCAGGTGTGTAACTGGCAAATGAGCCCTAACGTTAAAAAAAGGTCCTTTGGCGAATAACCAGAAAACACCGCATAGATGCGTTTCCTTATACCATAAATGATGACCCGGTAGCAGTTGTCACGCAGCGCAAGTACTTTTGGAACCGAACACAATTTGTACAAATTAACCATACCAGATCTAAACTCACACGTGCCACCTCTGGAGCAGGGTAAAATTTTGTCTCCTGCACTTTTTCTGATCTTTATTAAAGATTTAGCCACCGACATCACTGCCAAGCTACGACTTTTTGCTGACCACTGCATACTCTACAATGAAATTACTTCTCCGATTGACTACATCCCTTTAAACAATGCACTGAAACAGTTTCCGCAGGTTTGCTAACTGGCCAATGAGCCCTCATGTTAAAAAAAGGTGCTTCGGCGAAAATCCAGAAAACACCGCGTAGATGCGTTTCCTTATACCGCAGCACAAGTACCTTTCGAACTGAACACAATTTGTACAAATTACCCATACCAGATCTAAACTCAGACATGCCACCTCTGGAGCAGGGTAAAATTTTGTCTCCTGCAGTATTTCTGAACTTTATTAATGATTTAGCCACCCACATTCCTGCCAACCTAGGACTCTTTGCTGACGACTGCATACTCTACAAAGAAATTACTTCTCCGATTGACCACATCCCTTTAAACAATGCACTGAAACAATTTCCGCAGTTGTGCTAACTGGCAAATGAGCCCTAATGTTAAAAAAAGGTCCTTTGGCGAATAACCAGAAAACACCGCATAGATGCGTTTCCTTATACCATAAATGATGACCCGGTAGCAGTGGTCACGCAGCGCAAGTACGTTTGGAACCGAACACAATTTGTACAAATTAACCATACCAGATCTAAACTCACACGTGCCACCTCTGGAGCAGGGTAAAATTTTGTCTCCAGCACTTTTTCTGATCTTTATTAAAGATTTAGATGCCGACATCCCTGCCAAGCTAGTACTTTTTGCTGACGACTGCCTACTCTACAAGGAAATTACTTCTCCGATTGACAACATCACTTTAAACAATGGACTGAAACAATTTCCGCAGGTTTGCTAACTGGCAAATGAGCCCTAATATTAAAAAAAGCTCCTTTGGCGAATAACCGGAAAACATCGCGTAGATGCGTTTCCTTATACCATAAATGATAACCCGGTAGCAGTGGTTACGCAGCACAAGTACCTTTCGAACCGAACACAATTTGTACAAATTAACCATACCAGATCTAAACTCACACGTGCCACCTCTGGAGCAGGGTAAAATTTTGTCTCCTGCACTTTTTCTGATCTTTATTAAAGATTTAGCCACCGACATCCCTGCCAAGCTAGGACTCTTTGCTGACAACTGCATACTCTACAGAGAAATTACCTCTCCGATTGACCACATCCCTTTAAACAATGCACTGAAACAGTTTCCGCAGGTGTGAAACAGGCAAATGAGCCCTAATGTTAAAAAAGGTCCTTTGGCCAATAACCAGAAAACACCGCGTAGATGCGTTTCCTTATACCATAAATGATCACCCGGTAGCTGTGGTCACGCAGCGCAAGTACGTTTGGAACCGAACACACTTTGTACAAATTAACCATAGCAGTTCTAAACTCATAAATGCCACCACTGGAGAAGGGTAAAATTTTGTCTCCTGCAGTATTTCTGAACTTTATTAATGATTTAGCCACCGACATTCCTGCCAACCTAGGACTTTTTGCTGACGGCTGCATACTCTACAAAGAAATTACTTCTCCGATTGACCACATCCCTTTAAACAATGCACTGAAACAGTTTCCGCAGGTGTGAAACTGGCAAATGAGCCCTAATGTTAAAAAAGGTCCTTTGGCCAATAACCAGAAAACACCGCGTAGATGCGTTTCCTTATACCATAATGATCACCCGGTAGCTGTGGTCACGCAGCGCAAGTACGTTTGGAACCGAACACACTTTGTACAAATTAACCATAGCAGTTCTAAACTCATAAATGCCACCACTGGAGAAGGGTAAATTTTGTCTCCTGCAGTATTTCTGAACTTTATTAATGATTTAGCCACTGACATTCCTGCCAACCTAGGACTGTTTGGTGACGACTGCATACTCTACAAAGAAATTACTTCTCCGATTGACCACATCCCTTTAAACAATGCACTGAAACAATTTCCGCAGGTGGCACTGCAATGACCCTGTGCTAACTGGCAAATGAGCCCTAATGTTAAAAAAAGTTCTTTGGCGAAAAACCAGAAACACCGCTTAGATGCGTTTCCTTATACCATAAATGATGACCCGGTAGCAGTGGTCACGCAGCGCAAGTACGTTTGGAACCGAACACACTTTGTACAAATTAACCATAGCAGTTCTAAACTCATAAATGCCACCACTGGAGAAGGGTAAAATTTTGTCTCCTGCAGTATTTCTGAACTTTATTAATGATTTAGCCACTGACATTCCTGCCAACCTAGGACTGTTTGGTGACGACTGCATACTCTACAAAGAAATTACTTCTCCGATTGACCACATCCCTTTAAACAATGCACTGAAACAATTTCCGCAGGTGTGCTAACTGGCAAATGAGCCCTAATGTTAAAAAAAGTTCTTTTGGCGAAAAACCAGAAACACCGCTTAGATGCGTTTCGTTATACCATAAATGATGACCCGGTAGCAGTGGTCACGCAGCGCAAGTACGTTTGGAACCGAACACACTTTGTACAAATTAACCATAGCAGTTCTAAACTCATAAATGCCACCACTGGAGAAGGGTAAAATTTTGTCTCCTGCAGTATTTCTGAACTTTATTAATGATTTAGCCACTGACATTCCTGCCAACCTAGGACTGTTTGGTGACGACTGCATACTCTACAAAGAAATTACTTCTCCGATTGACCACATCCCTTTAAACAATGCACTGAAACAATTTCCGCAGGTGTGCTAACTGGCAAATGAGCCCTAATGTTAAAAAAAGTTCTTTTGGCGAAAAACCAGAAACACCGCTTAGATGCGTTTCCTTATACCATAAATGATCACCCGGTAGCTGTGGTCACGCAGCGCAAGTACGTTTGGAACCGAACACACTTTGTACAAATTAACCATAGCAGTTCTAAACTCATAAATGCCACCACTGGAGAAGGGTAAAATTTTGTCTCCTGCAGTATTTCTGAACTTTATTAATGATTTAGCCACTGACATTCCTGCCAACCTAGGACTGTTTGGTGACGACTGCATACTCTACAAAGAAATTACTTCTCCGATTGACCACATCCCTTTAAACAATGCACTGAAACAATTTCCGCAGGTGTGCTAACTGGCAAATGAGCCCTAATGTTAAAAAAAGTTCTTTTGGCGAAAACCAGAAAACACCGCTTAGATGCGTTTCCTTATACCATAAATGATTGACCCGGTAGCAGTGGTACGCAGCGCAAGTACCTTTGGAACCGAACACAATTTGTACAAATTAACCATAAGCAGTTCTAAACTCACAAATGCCACCTCTGGAGAAGGGTAAAATTTTGTCTCCTGCAGTATTTCTGAACTTTATTAATGATTTAGCCACCGACATTCCTGCCAACCTAGGACTTTTTGCTGACGACTGCATACTCTACAAAGAAATTACTTCTCCGATTGACCACATCCCTTTAAACAATGCACTGAAACAATTTCCGCAGGTGTGCTAACTGGCTAATGAGCCCTAATGTTAAAAAAACGTCCTTTGGCGAATAACCAGAAAACACCGCGTAGATGCGTTTCCTTATACCATAAATGATGACCTGGTAGCAGTGGTTACGCAGCACAAGTACCTTTCGAACCGAACACAATTTTTACAAATTAACCATACCAGATCTGAAACTCACACGTGCCACCTCTGGAGCTGGGTAAAATTTTGCCTCCTGCAATATTTCTGAACTTTATTAAAGATTTAGATACCGACATCCCTGCCAAGCTAGGACTTTTTGCTGACGACTGCATACTCTACAAAGAAATTACTTCTCCGATTGACAACATCCCTTTAAACAATGCAATGAAACAATTTCCGCAGGTGTGCTAACTGGCAAATGAGCCCTAATGTTAAAAAAATGGTCCTTTGGCGAATAACCAGAAAACACCGCGTAGATGCGTTTCCTTATACCATAAATGATGACCCGGTAGCAGTGGTCACGCAGCGCAAGTACGTTTGGAACCGAACACACTTTGTACAAATTAACCACAGCAGTTCTAAACTCACACATGCCACCTCTGAAGATGGGTAAAATTTTGCCTCCTGCACTATTTCTGAACTTTATTAATGATTTAGCCACCGACATTCCTGCCAACCTAGGACTTTTGCTGACGACTGCATACTCTACAAAGAAATTACTTCTCCGATTGACCACATCCCTTTAAACAATGCACTGAAACAATTTCCGCAGGTGTGCTTACTGGCAAATGAGCCCTAATGTTAAAAAGAGGTCCTTTTGCGAATAACCAGAAAACACCGCGTAGATGCGTTTCCTTTTACCATAAATGATGACCCGGTAGCAGTGGTCACGCAGCACAAGTACGTTTGAAACCGAACACAATTTGTACAAATTAACCACTACAGATCTAAACTCACACGTGCCACCTCTGGAGCTGGGTAAAATTTTGTCTCCTGCAGTATTTCTGAACTTTATTAATGATTTAGCCACCGACATTCCTGCCAACCTAGGACTTTTTGCTGACGACTGCATACTCTACAAAGAAATTACTTCTCCGATTGAGCATATCCCTTTATACAATGCACTGAAAACAGTTTCCACATGGTGTGCTAACTGGCAAATCAGCCCTAATGTTAAAAAAACAGTTCTTGTGCGAATAACCAGAAAACACCGCGTAGATGCGTTTCCTTATACCATAAACGATGACCCGGTAGCAGTGATTACGCAGCGCAAGTACCTTTCGAAACGAACTCAATTTGTACAAATTAACCACAACAGTTCTAAACTCACACGTGCCACCTCTGGAGCTGGGTAAAATTTTGCCTCCTGCACTATTACTGAACTTTATTAATGATTTAGCCACCGACATTCCTGCCAACCTAGGACTTTTTGCTGACGACTGCATACTCTACAAAGAAATTACTCCTCCGATTGAGCATATCCCTTTAAACAATGCACTGAAACAGTTTCCGTATGATGTGCTAACTGGCAAATGAGCCCTAATGTTAAAAAAAACAGTTCTTGTGCGAATAACCAGAAAACACCGCGTCGATGCGTTTCCTTATACCATAAACGATGACCCGGTAGCAGTGATTACGCAGCGCAAGTACCTTTCGAAACGAACTCAATTTGTACAAATTAACCACAACAGTTCTAAACTCACACGTGCCACCTCTGCAGCTGGGTAAAATTTTGTCTCCTGCACTATTTCTCAACTTTATTAATGATTTAGCCACCGACATTCCTCCCAACCTAGGACTTTTTGCTGACGACTGCATACTCTACAAAGAAATTACTCCTCCGATTGAGCATATCCCTTTAAACAATGCACTGAAACAGTTTCCGTATGATGTGCTAACTGGCAAATGAGCCCTAATGTTAAAAAAAACTGTTCTTTTGCGAATAACCAGAAAACACCGCGTAGATGCGTTTCCTTATACCATAAACGATGACCCGGTAGCAGTGATTACGCAGCGCAAGTACCTTTCGAAACGAACTCAGTTTGTACAAATTAACCACAACAGTTCTAAACTCACACGTGCCACCTCTGGAGCTGGGTAAAATTTTGTCTCCTGCAGTATTTCTGAACTTTATTAATGATTTAGCCACCGACATTCCTGCCAACCTAGGACATTTTGCTGACGACTGCATACTCTACAAAGAAATTACTTCTCCGATTGAGCATATCCCTTTAAACAATGCACTGAAACAGTTTCCGTATGATGTGCTAACTGGCAAATGAGCCCTAATGTTAAAAAAACAGTTCTTGTGCGAATAACCAGAAAACACCGCGTAGATGCGTTTCCTTATACCATAAACGATGACCCGGTAGCAGTGGTTACGCAGCACAAGTACCTTTCGAACCGAACACAATTTGTACAAATTAACCATAACAGTTCTAAACTCACACGTGCCACCTCTGGAGATGGGTAAAATTTTGCCTCCTGCACTATCTCTGAACTTTATTAATGATTTAGCCACCGACATTCCTGCCAACCTAGGACTTTTTGCTGACGACAGCATACTCTACAAATAAATTACTCCTCCGATTGAGCATATCCCTTTAAACAATGCACTGAAACAGTTTCCGTATGATGTGCTAACTGGCAAATCAGCCCTAATGTTAAAAAAACAGTTCTTGTGCGAATAACCAGAAAACACCGCGTAGATGCGTTTCCTTGTACCATAAAACGATGACCCGGTAGCAGTGGTTACGCAGCACAAGT